>CAEGAE010079595.1:0-46935 GCA_903067095.1 Girardinus metallicus | reverse complement strand
AGCGCTTGAGGAGGGAGCGGTAGAGAACGTCTGGCCGAAATTAGCGTTCATAAATCGGATCAACCTTGAGCTAAACGCCGCTTACTCCGGCTCTAACGCCTTACCCCGGTGTCAGAGCCATAAGTGAACCTCCGAGCGCTTGAGGAGGAAGCGGAGCTAACGCCGGAGTAAGAGGAGCTAACGCCGGAGTAAGAGGAGCTAACGCCGGACGAAGCGGAGCCAACGCCGGAGTAAGAGGAGCTAACGCCGGAGTTAGAGCCGGCTCTAACGCCGGACTACAGACCTAAGTGAACCGCTGAGCGCTTGAGGAGGGAGCGGGAGAGAACGTCTGTCCGAAATTAGCGTTCATAAATAGGATTAACCTTGAGCTAAATGCCGCTAACACCGTGTAGCTCCAGTATTCAACTTGAAGCTGACGTCACTGTGGTATCAACGCATGCGTGATCTGATTTCCAAATCATGCCCCGCCTCTTCCGTGACAATTCACACATACAAAAGGTGAGTCTATATTTTATTAGATTATATGTGCAATCTTAGTCTTTTATGTATGCGTGTGAGAAAAAAATTGTATGCGTGTGTGATATTTTTGTAGTGTATATGCGCAATTTTAGTATTTTGTGTGTGTGAGAGAAAAATTGCATATGTATGACATTTTAATAGTATATATGTGCAATTTAAATATTGTGTGTGTGTGTGTATTAGTTTTTAGTAGTGTGTGAGATAAAACACTTTTCGTCCTAAACGGCCCTCATAGGGGAGCAATACGAGACATTTACGGCACCTTGTCACACTCAGAAACTCATCTACCAGCCATGTATGATGCGCTCCGCCACCCGTTTGTTCAGACCGGGATCTGAAATGTATTGTGCGGTTCGTCCGTAAAGCTACACTTACGGACCATCAACTACTCAGCCGCCCGCCGTGTTCAGTCTATCCGCTCACCTGTATAAATACTCCCGCAGCCTCTTCCCAATGTTCAGTTGCCGTAACTCCAGGTATCGCGCCGGTCATTTTAAAGATGCTTATTGGTCCCCCAAAACGATGAAAACCCGGGCATTATCATAAATCAATAAAATCCCCCCTGGCCGAACTTAAAGATGGGACGTTATGCCGCTAACATTTAGCTTTCGTCAACAACTCAGAGGCGGAAGTGAAAACTCTGTGCAACGCAAGTAATGTTCCTGCCGGAACACGGTGCGCTAAATAATAAAACATAAAGTAACGAAGCTTCGAGGCAGGTAAATTTTCCTCGAGGAATTTTAATAATCGAGGTACTCGAATCAATCGAGGAACCTATTTATATATAGTCTCGTTACCTTCTGGTTGTCCTCGTTCGTCTGAGCTCGACAGCTAAAGTATTTGAGTTTTTCTTCTGGAGACATCATCAAAAACTCATCCTTGTCATATTTTTCTTCTGTAGGTCTGTCGGAGAATCGATCACTTTTGGTACTTTCATTACTCTCAAGGGACCTGAATGTTTGGTGGAAGAAAACACATTTGCACTACAATGCTATTTCTGGACTGGAGTAGTTTTTTTTTTGTTTGTTTGTTTTGTTTTTTTCACAAGCAGAAAATTGTACTCAAGTAAGTAGCACAATTAAAATAAAATAAAAAACTAATAAAATAAAAACAATTATAGTGCAAAAAATTCAAGTAAAATAAATATTTTTTCCTTTTTTTTCATTATAAAACTGTATAAATATTTGCCTGACCGCCAAACGGCCCAGCAGGCTGCAAATGAAAAAACAACAAACAGGTTGCGTGCAAAGTCTCGCTAACTGTAGGACGTCTCTTTATCTTAGCATTTTTGGTTAAAATGTTTTTCTCCATTTACCTAAGTGGAGAACGTCCAGAAATTTTACCTCATCTCTCAGGTCTCCCGTTTCCCCGGAAAACTACCGTTTTTACCCCCCTATCCCTTATTATGGCGATCCGTCGGATACGTCGGAAGAATACTTACGCAATCGAGGAATGATTCCGTTCTTTTATTTCTGCTTGGTAGCCTTCCATTGTAAACTAACGTTGTAGACGGTTGCCGTGGTTACACTGCCAGAGTCGCTTTACTGCTGACTGTTGTCTAGAAGCTGTATACTGATATAAAATGGTATCGATTTATGTTTAGGTTAGTAGGCCCTGAACATAAATTGCTTCTGAATTATAATTGAAAACATCCGTTGTTATTGTAGTCGCCGCCGCCTCTAGCCTCTCATTGAAGCCACACTCAGTCGCAAACTCACTGCTACAGAAGCACAAGGAAGTGAGCTACATTCAAGAACACTGACAGCTCAAAACAGTTCTGTTTGAAGGCTTTCCAAAGCTTTTGGCATGTGCAACCAAAAACGTGTTGTTAAAGCTACAGTGGATTTTCTTTGAGTTATCTTTACTTGATTTTTAGTGAGTTATAATATTTTTCAGATCATTATTATTATTTAATTGAGATATAAATAAACATGAAAATAAATCTTTCAAATGCTGTTATAAAATGTATCTCCACAAGATGTCAGTATAGTTACACGCAAAAGTAATTGTCTCCCTCACTTTCCCTGGGAAGAATTACATCAGTGTTGTGATCTTTACGAAGTTATGGTTTTACTAGACACCTATTTTGTAGTTTTAAGCTCATAATGCTCTCTGATGTTATTTCTTTATCAACGCTTTTAGGACAGTTAAGTTACTCAGACTTTAATCTCAAAGCCTGTGTATTATTAGAAGAAACACACACAATGCTGGAAATCAAAATCATTTACAGTACCATATGAATGCATTTACACCCTTTTACCTTTTCCACATTTTGTTATGTAATAGGTTGATCATATATTTTTCCTTAAAAACAACTCGACAAACACAAATAAACCATAATGATGGGGGGAAATATGTTTTTGGACAGTTTTATAAATAAAAAACTTAATATTTAAACTTCAAATATAAGTATTTACAGATGGCTTAATATTATGTTGAAGCAATTAGGACAGCAATAAAAGTCTTAAACAAAGTTTTTAAAAATTTGATACACCCCCTTTGGGAGACTTTCTTGCTTTCTTTTCTGCAAACTGTCTGGTCACTCTGCTATAAAGGCCAACCTGGTGGAATGCAAACGTTGAGCGTCCTCTGTCCCCTCTGTAAGGTGACACTCTTACTAAAGCTCTTCTTCCCCCAACATCTCAGTTTGGTCATGTTGTCAGATGTCAGATGGTTTTTGTTGGTTCTAAACCTTTTCAATTTAAGAAAAATTACAAAGTACTATGTTTTGTAAGATTATGAGTGGTGCCAACAAATATCTTCAGAAACACCTGAGTTTATTTTCAGTGAGATCTCAAAAGATGTTAATACTTATGCATCTATTATTGTTAATGCTTGTATTTTTTTCATAAATTTACAAAAATCTCAGATTTATTTTTCAAGATTTTTATTTGTACAATGTCTGTAAGGTACACTTCGCGGATAAACTTATTCATATCCCTGGTAGATTTAAATTAAAAGAAATTCCCATTCAACTGCTTACCCATTGTCATTTCCGGATTGAAATGATAATCATTAAAAGAAAAAAAAAACTTTTGATGAAATGGCAGATATAAGCTCTTGTTAGGTATGAAACTAACCTAGATTTAATAAAACAAAGCCAATTTTGTTGTATTATGTAACACTATTGGATAGAAACAAAACATTAAAACTACAAGATGTTATTGTAGCATTTGGATAAACCATAAACACTCCAAAAATTCCATTCTGCACATACAATTTATGATTTTTTTTTAATTGTTTTTCCCTAATAAAAATAGGGGGTGCTATTATGCCAAAACCTGAATAGAAATGTAAAAAATACTGTATTTCAAACCTGAAATGGAACTTATTTTTTATTCTTTAATTATTTTATAATTAGGACTAATTACATAACCTTTTATATAGGTCTTTAATGAGTTTCCCTTTTTTATTTGAAAAATGAGACATTTTGGATCTTAAAGGTCCTAAGTGAAAGTTTTTCTCAGGGGGCCCCAGAAGGTTAATGTACCTGAACATCTTTCTGGCTGCTTCTACTGGTATATGAGATTTATTTTTTGTGAATCTGGAAGGCCTTTTAGCTGTCCCCCTGATCTTTAGCTCAGTGTACAGATTCTCTATTAGATTCATGTCGGGTATCTGGCTGGGCCACTTCAAACCTTTAATGTTAGTTCTGTTGGAAGAAACACTTTGGTCAATTTAATGTACATATAATTTTGCAAGGATATTGGAAACCTTGGCCCATCTTTGACTAAATATGGAAAAGGTAAGGAACGAGAATGTGTGAACATTTTCAGGTGGCATTTTATAATCTTAGCCTATGCATTGTACAATGCATGTGGGTAAACCAGGATGTTTATGTTTATAGTTATTATAAAGAAAGGTTATTAAATAGGATGAAGTCAGTGTAGAGCTCAGGATGAAAGGTGTCACTCAAAGACAGTTCTTCCTATTCTCACTCCTAAATTGTATTTTCTTCAATAGTTAGTTGAAAAAATTTTTACTTGAATAAATTACTAACATCTTTTCAGAAAGAAACAAAAATAAGGGATTACGTTCTATAAAAGCATCTTTGGATTTCACAGAAAAGCTGCATTATATTTACAGAGGAAGTAGAGGAAATGTACATTCACTTGTAAAAATATTCCTTCTCACATCAGTGCCCAACATCCACGCCATATAAACAAGAAATTACGTCTCTGTGGCCGCTTTGAGAAATTGGTCTCCGGAGACAGTTTTCTAGGTTAATTTATTCTGTACTGGGCTGGCAGAGTACGCAGCATCACCACTTTTAAACTCGGGTCACGGCACATTTTGTGTGCAAGACTGCCTAAGATAACTTCTGCTGGCTCCTTGGGATGGCCACTGCCGGTTGGTTCTGGCAGGCCATGAGACAACTCGTTTATTTGTTTGTTTGTCCCATGAGTTTTTGGCTGGCCATCCAGGGATCTGTTTGGCCTCAGTCCCTGTTGGGCTTCTATTTCTGAAACCCAAGTGGCTCTTAATGAAGCTGGTCGGGTTGGCATGGGCCCCTCAGCAAACCCAGGCCTGATCAGACCCTTCTTCTTCAGCCTTGGCAGCCGTACTCCATTTGCTCCCTCTGGCTTCCTAATTTAGTAACGGTGGGTAAAAATATGCACTAACGAACGAGGCCTGGTATGTCAGGCTGGCGTCCAGAGTGGAGGGAGGGAGAGTGAGAGAGGTGGGGAGTGAGCAGAGTAGGGTGGTGCTGTTTTCGCAGCAGGCAACCGGTGACAGGGATCGAGTCACTCAGACTTAACTGACATCTGAGTGTTTATGTGTGTGCACACATTCAAGAGGAGAGTGCGTGTGTGTGTGTGTGGGCGTGTGCGTGTGTTGTTGGGTGTGTGATGAGAGGTGCAGGGTGAGTAGTAGTGCTTAAGATTTTTCACCCTTGCCAACCTCCAGTCTGACACTTTGAAGCACAATTTCCTGCTGTATTCTGAGTAAATTTGCAGATTACTGAACACAATATGCTTTTCAGAGAAAATAGAATATATATATATATATATATATTTGAGATGTGATTTGTCTCTTTGTCACACTCTTACGCAACTGTTAACAGTGTCTTACCAAAGTCTTAATGCCTCTTGAACATTGTTAGATTTTCTCCCAAAAGATTCTCAAACTTTGTGCATTTTAGTCCCTTTTTTGAGATTGTAATATAAAGTAATGCATTGTGAATCTTGAGGAAAAATAATATTTATTACAATATTTCACAAATAGAAATTTAAAAAGTGTACTAGCCCAAGGTCTAAGGACCATTTTATCAAATAAAAAAATTTTGTGGGTGCAGTAACTCAGTTCACTAAATGAATGATAATGACTTCCCCTCACAGCTACTACAAATATGACATTTAAGATTAGAATATAATAACAGGCCAATAAAAAACCTATTTAATACAAAAATTGGGGCTTCATATTAAGGTAATACTTAGTTTCAAAAGATATTTTAATCTGAGAGCAAAGCATCGTTGCAACAAATATTCTTACTTGAATTTGCCGGTATTTTACTAATTAGGAGACTTCTGAAAGCAACTGGTTGCACAGGAGTGGCTGAATAAATGGCTGAATACAAATGCAACCCACACCTTTTCAGATTTTAAGTCATTGTCCACTTTAAAATTATGTTACATTGTGTTGCCACCATCTTCCCATCACAAACATGGTGGAAAGAGGAGTTCCTATTGTAACCCACTTAAAATGGGAACGTCTCTTTAAGAAACAGGTTAGGTAGCACCTAGCCAATAGGAAGTTTAGTTTCCAATGCGTATCAACCAATCAAAATACAGACTGCCGCTGTAGGTCCCGCCCTTCTTCCCCGTGTCTGCAGCATTGTTTGTGTGTGCGGGAGAGATCCGCCATGAGGAGGAGACTGTTAAGCTGTGCAGCGTGAGAGTCTGTGTTGGTTAAGACGGAAAAAGTAATAGATACGAACTTGAAACAAACCCTTTTGCAGATAGAATTGCTGTTTATCATCCGACTTCTAAGCTGGAAGTTGTTGAAGTGAGTAAACTTCAGTTTTTCTGCCGAGCACTGTTAGAGCTACCTCGCTAGCCTCGTTAGCCTCGTTAGCTCTTATTAGCTATCGGCTCCTGGAAGTTCATCTCGTTCTCCGTTCAGCAGAAGGTAAAGCCTAAAATATAGTATATTCTTACTTTATTCACGATGAAACTCCACATTATCGAGGTTAAAGCATTATCTAGTGCCCCACTTGTCCGGACTGAGAGCCACCATATTGTTGTCCCAAACGTGTCGCATTGAGATCGGTGAGCAAATTATGTGCCTTTCATTTCGGTTTTTGCTTTTGTTTGTCACATTTTTGTTGAAAAATAGGCTTTATTTAAACTATCTAATTATTCAAATGTAAACCTTTACCGCTTTTGGGTAAAACTTAATGTTAACATTGTGTTTGAAAAACTGCTTTTGCAATTTACAAAAAAGTAAATTGATATTGCTGTGAAATACTGCATTGAGGTAAAAGATCATAGTTTTATTGCAAACTTGAGCACTTTAATAACAAATTGATGTCAGATATGATGCCTACAGAAACATGATTTAAGGATTAAAGCTAGAACAGGTTAATAAAAGTCCTATATTTCTGCTGGTCCTGTCTGTTGACGGGTCAGGGTTTTTTTCTATGCTGGATTGTTCCTGAGGTGGATTCCTCTTGTGATTTTGATGGCGAGCCGTCCCACCTGGACTTAGAAAGAACTGGATTCCTTCTTTTCCATTTGGAGTCCTGCTGCACCCTGCGGTGTGGGAGGCCTGTATCACTCACATCTTCACACACAGTTGGTTATGTGTGAGGCCACTGGCTGACATTTTTGCTTATTATTTCATCCTGGAATCTTGGACCCTTTGGACAAGTTTTTATTTGGGACATTATCACAAACTGCTGTGTAGGAAATTCTCCTCATGTGAACGGCGTTGAGTCAAACTTGCATTGGAACTGAAATTGATTGATCTGTTGTCTATTACAATTTAGTATTCAGATTACCAGGTTGCACCCAAAAGGTTTAAAACTGAGAATTAGCACTTGACCAAGTATTATTATTATTTCTTGTATTTTATTGTATCTAATTTTATTTTCTTAATTCTGTGTCTTGTACAATTGTTTGTAAATTTTGTGGTTCATGTCACTAAAGCCAGTTGTTCTTTAAATTCCTCCAACTGCCTTTGTGTGTCATTTAGACACACAAAGCCGAACCTATTGGTCCATTTATCTAAAATATATAATACCCTTCTCTACTGTGTTACACTGACGTGTAAAAAATAACACCACCAAAGACTTTATCTCAATTATTTTTAACTACAAGTACACACACAAGCACCTTTTGGCGGTTTTTGGTATCAAGTGGGTTCATAGAAATGTTTCTAAATCTGATCATATTAGGGATACTGGTGCTTCTATCCTGACAACTGCGAAGTTGGTCTGTTTCAGACTGTATCCTCATGTTGTTTTAAGTGTCTGGGTTAAAATCTAAAGCAGTAATGAAAGCAGAGGAGAGTACATTACCGCAACAGTCAGAATAGCTGGGCTCAGATAGTACTGGTTATCAGTTCTTAGATTAGTCTTTTTGGTGCTTGGGCTTAGGGAAACATGGTTCACTGTTGCCCTTTCAAGTATTATTTTACTTTTTTTATTTTTATTTAACCTTTATTGAATCAGGAAAGGTCTCATTAAGCTCAAACACTTCTTTAGCTTTAGCCAAAGTTACACTGCATCCCCATCTGCCTTTAGAAACAGAAGTTTCTTTGTGTATTTTAGACGTATGTGGAATGACTGCAAATTGCTTATTTGATGAACAAGCTGTTTAGTGCATCATGCCTTTCATTACTAGCTAGAAAACCGTTTTTGGTTGTTGTTGTTTTTTTTTTTTTTTTTTTTTTTTTTTTGCATTTTTTCAATTACAAAATTTTGCATGACGAAACAACTGTTGCCCTGAAGCAAGAAGCTACTGGTTTTTAATTCTGGTCTGTAGATTCAGAGTTTGTTACGTCAATTGGTCTCTCTGAATGTGTAGATATTAGTTCTTACACCAGCAGAACCTTTTTCCTGGTGGTTTGTTGGGGAGCAGCATCAGAGCCAGAGACTGAACAAGAGCATCTGGAGATTTGGCTCTGCGATCTGACTCAGGTTGGAGACATTTGAGACTGTGGTGGAGGGGAAGACACTGGGAAAGAATGTCATCCATGTCATGGACAACTTGAACCACACAGTAGACAGACAGCAGAGCAGACAGATCTGTTGTCGAATGAACAGCTGCAGGAAACCTTTCCTGCCACATGTCTTCACCTTGTATAATGATACAATAATACTAGCATATTACTGGTCATTGTGCTATTTGCACACAATACGCATAGGTATTTGCAGATCCTTTTTTTTAACTTTATATTTAAAATTAAATTTTTTTTTTTATTTTACGTTGAGCATATTGTCCCTTTCATACATGTTGTGTTGCTGCTGTCAGATATTTTTCCATTTGTAGGATTTATAAAGTACATTTTGTCTTATTTTAGCATTTCTTGTTGCTGCATTTGAGAGCCTTTAGGTCTGTAGCACTGAAGCATCAATGAATGGCAAAATCTCACAATGGCCAATCTTTTGCAATTTCACCTCCTACCGCCTTTTGTGTACAACCAGGAAACCATACCCTACGCGCAATATTGCATACACTTACTTTGATTGCACTACAACAATTTATTTTAAACTGTACAAAGCATTGGAATAAAATGTGATAGCATCCTCACAGCTAGAACCGGAAGATTGCCCAGAAGTAACAAAAAAAAAAGTGTTGGTCATGTTAGGTCTTAACTTCTCAATCTGTAAATAACAGAATCGACCAATTTAAGTAACAACAGGAGTCTTTTAGTCATTTATAGGTTTGCAAGCTTCGTGCTTTCAAATAGAACTGAGTGCGTCGTCTAAATTGTTGTTTTTTTTCCTGTTTCTGTCTTTCTGATTGCTCTGAGTTATTTGTTTGCATCCCTGTGAATCTTGATTATTTTTTCTAGTTTTTCTATTTATTTCTCAACCTTCTCCCTGTGTCACATAAGCTTACCCATTTCAAGGCTCCAGTCACTTCTCCCAGTGCTTAAACACAGGTTTTTATATTTTCAACTTCCTGTTTATCTCGGTCTCCTTTTTGCTTCCTGCACGTTTGATTATTAGTCTTTTGGATCCCATGTCTGCCTCTGGCATTGTCATTTGCTCACCATAATTCATTACCAAATAGCTTAATATTCTGTATAGGTTAGCCAAAAACGGTCTTGCTTTGCATCTACAGTAGTAAGTTTATTTTATTTCCTAGAGGTTAAGTCTGCAAAGACGTCTTATCTGCCAATCATTTCTTCAAATACAGGGAATAACGTGTACTAAAGGAGGAGAGCAGGTTTGTAGCTTTGCTGCGTAAGCTAACCTTAAGCTTGTGTGAAGTGAAAGTGTTTAAAAGTTGCAAGCGTCGTTGACAGATTAAAGTCTCCTTTCAAATGAAATGCTTCCGCGTTTACTTTTAAGCATGTTTTGGTGGTTTGAAAGAGGACATGCAAACGCAAAGAAATGCCATGAAGCCTTTCTCTTTATTCGAAAGATCTAAAGAGAAAACCTTGAAAAATTAATCTAGATCGCTGCATTCACACTCACAGGATTGCTGACATGAAGAGTGAAGCAGAACCGATGATATGTTTCAAGCACAGTCCTCTGATTTCCATTTCCCCTTTACGTGTCATAACCATCGTATTTGTAGCGGTGCTGTGGTGTCATAGATAATGGATGAACATTTTTCAGCATCAATAAGCGTCTCGGTTCAGAACTGGGTTTCTGCTAAAGTTACTTTGACTAAAGCTCCAGAACTAAACTTCTTTAACCAGACATTCTTTGAGACTGCTTATTATTTCAGAGTCGACTAAACTGGCAAATTCCTGTTGTTCTATTTTACTTTTTTACAATAAAATAGTAATGACAGTGCATTGTTAGTAATGCAGAACTTAGAGTGACAATAAAATAAAGTGTTAGAAAACCAACAGAACAAAATACAACATATATTTATATTCTGTACCACCATCTCTGCTAGCTGCTTAAGAAAATAAGTTCATTACCTCATTGCTCATCAGTAACTGAAATTCAATTCTTTGTTGTATTTCTGTATCGGCTCATTTTCATTTGAACTACACAACGAGCAAACGTCCGAATGTGCAGTTATGGAGACAAGACCATGTTGCAATGGTTGTTAATGCATCACATGTTGGAGCTTTCCTGCCTGCTTTTAGTGATCCCGTGACATTGGTTTGGTATTGTGGTGTGGGGGGGGTCACCGTTTCCTCAGTACTTCATAGACCCACAGACAGACACTGGTTCTCAACAATGGCCACAAATTGTTCACAGGAAAATCTTGTATGCGAGTGTGTATGTGCATGTTTGTAATCCAATTGATAATAGGTGGGGGAAAAAAGTGCAAAAAGTCAGATAGTGTAGTTTTCCTTCAACTATAAAGGTCTTAAAATATCAGTTTAAATCCTTGCACATCAAAACTTGCTCTGCTTTATGTTAGACCCTTAGAAAATAAAGACTTTCGCTTTTATCATTTCTGAAGGGATCTGGACGTCCCTGGCGTGTACAAGGAAATTTATTCTTTAGATAATATGAGATTAGATCCTGCCACCTACATGTGCCCTACTGCACTCTTAACAGAGATTCTACAACTTTAACAACGTTTGATGTATTCTTTTATTTAGTAAGATTAAAATTCAAATCTGCTTGCTGTTTCTGTCTTCCTTGGTGAGAAGGAAAGTAATGGGGATACAACAGGGAAAGCATAGAAAATATTAACTTTTAAAATCAGTTGGGTGAAACAGCCAAAGTAATCAAGAAGTCCTTTATTAGAAACTATTTTCTCACCTTTCAGGTCATTCTGCATCATTCGTTAGAAGTCTTTTTATTCAGATAAACACTTTTTGAATAATCTGGTTTCTTTATCTTCCTGCCACAAAATTACTGTTCACAGTCTCATCTGTGAAACACTGGGATTTAAAATGTTAAAACACAGAAAGCGCAGGGCTGTTAAAATCTGTGTTTTATTCCTTTTTCAAAAATATTACCAGGATCTCTTTGCTTATTGGCTTTTAGCTTGACTTGCCTTAATCCCAAGTGCATATTTTCTGATGTCATCACGTTTATTTTAATAAGTTGTTTAATGAAACTCTAAAATTTACTTGTCCAAGTATTCCCTTGCAAATGAGAGATTTTAGGTATCCTTGAACATTTCCTTCAAATTTTGTAGAAACGTGATCTTGGTACACAACTTAAGCCACTCTGTACATTTAAGGCTGTTATTCTTTTGCACAAAACCTTCAACAGATGATACGTCTGAATAACATGACCCTTCCAAATGAAAGATTATACAAGGTCTGGATAGCTGGACCAAAGGGCCCTGTGTCTCAGTTGAATAATTTTATCCTGCAAGAATATTTGGGTCCATATGAACCAGGGACCACGATTTAGAGATGATATGAATGACTAAGCAGCACATACGGGCGTGAGTCATGAATTTGTGGCATTGTGCGGCGGACTGAATGGTCTCATTGCCATGGGACCCAGTGTTTGTGATGCACAGAAGAATAATGCTGCCAATGGACAACAATGCAGCGCAGAGACACACCCTAGGTTTTACAGAAAAGCAGTGAGTCTATGTAGCACAAAAGCTGTTGACAGAAATGCCTTGTTGGTGACAGCAGCAGACAAGGCACTGATAAGGAGAGATGCATAAGGTCCTGGCACCAGAGAGATTGAATTACAGATGGCATCTAAAACGTTAAGAAAACACTCTCAGAGATAGGAGTTTGTAATATATATTAAATCAGCATTACTTGTTGTAGATGTCTTATTCCCTTACAAAGGAGCAGAGTTGTTTCTTCTCTCTTTCACCACCCGTCCTCGAGCCCATGCATTCCACTGAAGTTTATGAAGATGGATTACGAGCTGCAGGATGTTTCACACCCATAACACTGTCTCAGTGACCATTCATGGGCTGACTATCCCTGCTCTTGTAGATCTTTGCAAATTTAAGAAAATGAATTAGTAGCAATAAAAGGTAATAAGTCACCTTATAGTATAATTTAAGTGTCCTTGTATGGTTGCATTCAATTTTGGACGGCTGCCAGTCATTTCTGCTCAGCGATGCTCTGAAAAGAGTACAGTGACGAGGGATTTTCGCAAAATATACGTGAAACTGACCAAATTAAATGTACATTATTCGAGAAGTAAAGCAGAAAAAATCAGTCTTAAAAACTGACCCACAGTTGTTAAAATCTGTTTTTCCTTTTTCAAAATTGGAGCCAACGATTAATACTTTATTACAAATCTCAAATGTTTATCTAGTCCAGTCCAAACCCACTGAGCCAATAGGTCAGGGGAGAGGAGGGTTTGAGAGTAATTTAAATGTAGGGCACCACAACAGAAACATCTCTCAAATTAGTTTTTTATTAAATTAGTTTCTTCCATTGAAAACTATCAGACTGTCACTTTAAACAGCTTGCTGTTTCAGGTAGTTGATGTTGTAATCCGCTGTTAGTCCCCATAGGCGGTATCTAAACTGCACAGTAGACTGCTTGGTGTGAAGGAAGCTCAGCCCCCGACGAGAAAAAAAACAACAAAAGCTACAATTCCCACTTATCATATCAAATAGTTTGTATTCTTTCAAAACTGTCGGAGTAAATAGAAACAAACGTCTGTTCATGTACTGAGCAGGCAATCGCACCCTCCCTCTTCTGTTCTGAGTTTCTTTTTTCCCGCTTCATCATTTGTAATTTCAGCATATTTAACAAATTTCAACCCCGCGTGGCAGATTAAATGATGGATTGTCATGGTCTGCTTGGCCACACGTGTAGACACGCACAAACATGTTCACCCTTGACTTCCCTCCAAAGTAATTTACAACTGGGAAGGCAGCCATTGCGGAAATAGTGTCTCCGTCTGATTGGGGGCTTCCATGCGGAGCAGCAGAAAGACTTGTCTGTCAACAGTCAGCACAGCAAATCAAATGATTGCCTTTGAATATTAACTATTTTTCTCATATGCCAAGCACAGAGCCGGCTCTAGGCACTTTGGTACCTTAAGCAAGCTTATGTTTTGATGCCCTAAACAACAGCCCTCTATATGAAGTTTTAGTTATGCAAATAAGCTATACCTGCTTTAATATATCTTATAGAAAAGTTGTAAAAATATTGATATATTTCAGGTTGTAGATTTATGAAACAGGAGTTTGCACTAGACTTATCTAGTTAAAAGGCAGCTATAATTTCTTCAGGTGCTTTCTTTGGTCATTTTCCAACTTGGCCAGCTTAAGAAAATCAGAACCTCAAAGTACAGCAAGAGCAGGCATTCACTATGCCCACAAATAATCTAATAAAAAGGGAGGTGTTGATACCAAACAACATTTAAAGCAGCTGTGTTCCTCGGCAGCAATAAACACGCGGTCTAATCATTTCTTCTGCACATATTGGTCCTGTGAATATTTGAGTCAAATTTCTGTTATCCTATTCTGCTAACAGTGAGCATGTGAAAAATAAGCAATCAGATTATTTGGTGAAATGTGTTCCAGGTAACTGATAAGAAAGCGAAAAGCTTCATCTTCAGACTAAACCCTTCTACGAATCATTTACAACTGTGATACATTTGTCACATCTCGCCTGGATTATTGCAATTCTCTCCTCCTGGGTCTCCTTCATAAATCCACTCAGCTGGTCTCAGCTGGTTCAGAGCGCTGCTGCAGGTGTGATCTGCAGAACTCTATCCACCAATCACATTTCACCTGGACTCCAGCAGCGCCACTGGCTCCCAATCACATGCTGCCTGGATTCAAAGTCCTGCTGTACACATTTAACGCCATCCACCATTTTTCTCTTTCACATTTGTCTGACCTCCTTCACATTAACACTCCCTCTCGATCTCTTAGGTCAGCAGTCAAACTCGTTCCCATGTTAAAGTAGCAAATTATGGAAATTAATACCGTCAGCAAAATTGTCCGCACAAGCAAGTTCACAACAGTTACATTTTGGAAACTATTGATTATAATGGGCCTGATAAGAGAGTAATGAGATTAATATGAGCTTTTAAAAAATATTTAGTTATATACCTGGTGTTGACACTTTTTGATTTATTGATAAAAGAGATCCAGCTACAATTCTTCATGTAAGGACGCATCTGATTAAACCTCCAATCCTGCTCTTGAATAAGGGAACAGCAGAATTTATTATTATTTTTTTTACTCTGGATAGAAAATCTTAAAATTGAATCTATTAAAAATTATATATCTATATACTTTGAATCAGCTTATAAAACACACAAGTGGAGGTTCAGTTTAAGTCAAATTTGATCAAATGATGAAAAAACAGGGACACAAAGGATGGTTTTATTTTCAATGTACAGCATCTACACAATATTGTTTAATATTTTTTCCTTCTGCAGCACCTGTCAAAGAGACAACATGGCCCAGCAGTTTCTTCATGCACGCAGGTGGATGTTGATGATATCTCTCTGCCGTACATATTTCAGTGCATGTTCTGCTCACACTCTTTTGTGCGAATAACTGTTAGCTTAATCCGTCCATCCTTTCTGAAACATCTCTACAGGCTACAGTTCTGCTTAATAATTTCCTGCATGTTCTCAATCCTTGCTTTTTTTTTTTTCCACACACGAATCTCAAACACACGAAGCAGCCTTTTCTATCCACAGGGGAGGATTACAGATGAGAGGAGAAATGTCAAACATACTTATGCACAGAGATTTGTGGCATTCTGACTGATGCGAGTGTGTGTGTTTTTGTGCAGCGCAGCTCAGATATCTTCTTCTTGCATCAGATGCAAGAGCCATCTGAACAATGTGCTCCCAGGTGATCAACTGTGCACATTAAATGACAAATTGTTGCCTAATTTTGCTCCTCTTTGCGCTCAGAGACCTCATGGTGCCCTGAACATTGTAACTGCAGACCCCATAAGCTCTTCAGCGCCCTCCCATTTAACCAGGAACCTTCTCCAGAGGCCTGGCAGTCCCCTTCACAATGAGTGAACCCCACCTTTACAGCTTCTTTGGTGACAGAATTAGGACAGCTCCACAGCATCGTCAGCAGCATCAAAGCCACTGCAAGAGATGGAGATGGATTAATAAGTAAAGAAAACTGCAACAGAACAAGAAAGGCTCTCAGATCACACAGAGGCAATAAAGTCACCTGGGGCTCCTGAAAGTGAAGAAGTTTTCAAACCTGTTTGTCTTGTTCTGGTGGCTCAAAGAGCTCCTGTGAATGAAGGTCTATTCCAAGAACAGCAGGCAAGGAGAGAGAGAGGGAGAGAGACGATGGACTGCTGCTGCTAGCTGCTTTACAGAAGTTTGAAGAGCAAAGGAAGTCATGCGTTTACGCCCGCATTCACCCAGCATGCCGCATTTAATTATTCCACCCGTCTGTCAGCTCTCAGTGCTGAATCATCGCTACAGCACAGGAGGAGGGAACCATAGCCTCCTCAAACTTTACAGTAATTCTTTATGTCTGAAAGCATGAATATCTCATTAATTGTATTAAACACTGACAACAATATACCAAAGAAAAGATCCAGAGCATGTGAGGTTGTGCTGCTACCGCTTGAAATAATTTACTTATTCTCCAGCTCAAATAACAGTTACCACAGTGGCACCAAGTCACCACTGTATCTGAATTAGTAGTCATTAATAGATGATGTAGGTGATTTTTTTGTGGCATTTTGACTTCATACAAGATTAGCTGATTCAGATTAGCACACGATTTGTCAGGTTAGTTGGTCCCAGAGGCTGAAGCTAATAGCTAACCTGAGAATATCCAAGATTTCTATTGGTCCAACTCTAAAGGAACTCTTGCATATTTGCATGGTCTTTATGCGTTTGTTTTTCATATTACTAAAGTACCCTTACTGCCATTCTTTAAAAAAAAAAATTACGCTCAAGTTGTGAGCAGACACCAGTACAAAATTAACATGTTGGTCTCTGCATACTGTATCACTGCCGCTATTGGCATGCACAATCAGTGCAGTCATAAATTCATAGGATTTTATGACTGGTTGTCTGCAGAGAGTCCTGGTGGATGACAGATTTCTATACGGGTTTTGTGGTTGGTTTGATGATAGGGTGGACGTGGAGAAAAGAAATCCATTGAGGCTGACGTCGCCTACTTGGAGGAAGAAATTCCTTTCATCTGCTTTTTCCATGATCTTATTCAGTCATGATCAGAATCTAATAAGGGATGGAGCAGTAGGGCTTCGGAGAGCTTTGTCTTTCTGCAAATGAAGCTCAGAAGTGATTGGCAAAGAATCCACTTTGACCGGGAACAAGCTCTCCACTTTTTTTTCCACCTTTTGAGCCACTGTGGCAAATTTTTGAGTCCACTGACCTGACAGTAGCACACTACCCATTTGGCTGGTAAAATTCAACAATATCCACCCATTTATTTAGCTGGATCTCCAAATTATTCCTGAGTGTATGTAACTAGTACAGCATAAGGCTGCAACATGATGTCCCTTTGCTCTAACACACTGAAGTTCAATCTGAGTTAAATCTGAATGTCCAACAATAAGATACAGTTGTGACCTGGAAGAGAATGGTTGTTACATTTTGCTGAAATTGCAGCTCAACGTGTGTCTTTGACTTTGCTCATCTAGTAACTGATACTTTTGCCTGTTTCTTCACAAATTGCTCCAGCTCAATCAGCTCGGATGGATGGCGTCTATGAACATCAATTCGCAGGACAAGAATTTTCACAGATTCTCATTTTGATTTTTTTGTTTTTCGTCTGTCAAGCATAGTGTTTTAATTTGTCCCCTACATTGCTTGTGGCAAACAACTTTTCCTGGATTTCTTTAAAGAAGATCCCACACCTGGTACTCTTCCATAATGGTCGCATTTGTAGCATCTAGTAGCGGTCTTGGCAAAAAATTCTGCTGTCTAAACCAAGGATTTAAGTGGCTTCTGTAGAGTTACCATGACTTTTTTTCTTGTATCTTCCTTCATGCCGTGTCAGTTTAGGTAGATGGCCAGTTCTTTTTAGTTTTGCTGTTGAGCATGCTGTTGCTGTTTGCTTAGCAATTTAGCATTTTGTTTCACAAGCTAACCCTGCTTTAAACCCCCTAACCTGTCTCTAAGACCTTCAAATAACAGATGTATTTTTACTGATAATATATATCATAAACTTGAACACAAAAAACGTTTGAAGTATCCAAACATAAATGGTGAAATGTGAAAAAGTTTAGAAGGCATAAATACTTTTGCGAGGCATTTTACAACTACTATCATTGTTTTTCCTTTCTAATCTAATTTGTTGCTTTGACACAGTGGGATACATCGGTTGTTTGGAAGTTTATGATGTATCCCAGTTTATCAGTACCTATTTGGGGTTTAGGTATAATCTTTATGACACCTGATAAACAGCTGGGAAATTTACAGTGTGGTTGTAAAGCCTGCCGTTGGGCTGTAGCCAACTGGTGTCCACGACAATCTCTGCCTCTCGGTTGGAGCTTCAACCTGCGCAGCTATATGTGCCACAGCAGCTCAACATTCATCACACTTCATTATCCAAGGCACAAAAACAGAAACGAGCACACAAAGTGCAAAAAAAAAAAAAAAGGGAAAAAAAAATCATCTGGTGAAGCTCAGGCTCCCCATAGCGTCATGGGATGAGATTCTGTAGCTTATGAAGTCTGTGACAAAACTGGCAAACATCACAGTCCCCTGGCCCCTGCTCCTTGATGTTGTTTGACATTGGAGTGAGGAGGAGGTGTAATGAAGCTAGAACTGCTCTTTTTTTCTAATGTGGTGTGACAGGTCCCGACTTCCAGAGTAAGATTAATGTGAGCTACAGCTGGACACATTTAATGTCATCTGCAATATCACGCTGCTCTAACAAATGAGAGCCCAACAGTCATACATTCCTGAGGCACATTGTCCATATTCATTAGCAAACAATTTATAGGATCATTTTGGATGTTTTTTTTATGAGCTGCCACCAGATCTATCAGTCAGTCAGGCTCTGAGCCCATCAGCAGAATTGAAAGCCTGAGACTGCTGGGTATGCTTTCATGAATCACTTATTAACCATAGGGTAGTTTTCATTTGTCTTGTAAGAGCTTTTGGTGTTTGCCTAAAGACAAAAGAAAAAGTTGTGCATATGTGTTGAAGGCATTCAGACAACAGCAGGGTGTTTTGAAGCTTAGAGTCCAACATAAGTGTCAAAGTACATAGACAAGGTTTGTTGAGTCCCCTTTATTCCCCAATAAATAAAATCCAGTGCTCCCAAATGACTGCACAATTCACCTTAAGAGTAAATGTAATTTAATCTCAGTATAAACACAGCTATTCTTAGAAGGTTTCAGGGGTTTCTTAACATTTTTTAAATAAAGAGCATCCAGCTCAGAGATGAAGTTCTTGAGAAGCTTGACGGGGAGTTAGATGATGAAACAATATCTCAAACGTTGAGGATCAAACGGGAAAAAGCTCAATCAAGCTCCTGAAAATGGAGCAATTATCACTACAGTTCAAACCAAACAAGTAACCACGAGACCCATTACAGCTTAAAGACAGCTGCATGGATCAAATATGACACAAATTAAACTTTTGACCTTTTATTTGCACAGTAGCGAAAACCATGTGTCATTTTTTTTTCCAGTTCACAATAATGAGCAATTCTTTTTTTTTTTGATCTATAACATACAAATCCAAGAAAATAAAGAATGTTTTAGATGAAATAAGAAAAATTCAAAGTGTATAAAGGTTTTTGCAGGACTGAGAGAAAGAAGGGAGATGAAATTTTATTGTCAGGAAAACCTTTCTCCTCTCACTGACCTTAGTGTTTAATCTTCAACAGTTCCATTTGGTTGTTTACAGTTTTTTCTCAATCAGGTCTCTCTCTGAGATTCTTCTCACAATAGTTCCCCTCTTTTCAGTTCAAGTACACGACATTTAGCACTTTAGCTTCGACAAAGCCCCAAAAATCACAAAAAACAGGGGTTTAGGGCTCAACTGGATAATCAGCTGACATTTCCCAGCGTTGCCTTTAATCCAGCAGCATCTCCTCACTTTGATGCAACTCGCCCGTGCCAACGTCTTCCTATTCACTGCACGTTCCATAGTAGCATGCATCTTAATCTGAAGAGACGGTTCCATCTCAGCTCACTACAAGTAACCTTCCCGTGCAGCTTCAGTGAAAGGGAGGGAGCGCCCCCCGAAATAGAAATGGAAAGAGATTATTTCAGTGGGAGAATCACAGTTTGCGGCAACAACCTGAGAGAGGGAGAAGGGGATGAAGTCAGGAGGAACAAGATGGGAAAAGTGTAATGAGATGCACAGAGGAAAAAAGTATTTATGATGTTTGGCTCTTTGGTGTATTGCCTTCCTCAGGCTGGGATTATTAGAAGAAGTAAGTCTTATTGGAATCTCCGCTTGTTTCAACATTCAGGGAAGCAGCCTTTCAATATCTTTGGCAAGGTGACAAGAGAGTTGACTCATGACGAATGGATGGGTTAAATAACCCAATCTGTCTGCATTGTCTTGTGTAGAGAGCAATCAGCTTGACTCCGCCGGTGTCAGGCACAGAGGAAGCAACTAGAATTTAAAAGACAAATTAGGTTCAAATCCAAAATGAAGTACTGTAGAGGAAAGTAATGAATGGATTCCACTTTCCTGATAGGCTTTATGCAGCTGATGTATTACCTGGAGTACTAATATTGAGCACCGATAGACTGAGGGCCATTAAGTAACCCCTTGTAGGTGAATACACCTGGTGCTCTATTTTTTACTCTGCTTCTGTGCCTTTGAATGAAATCATAAAAGATACTATTAGGAGACACTTGTTTAATTGAAGCATATTGTTCAAAATGTTGCTTTTTGTGTCCTTTAGAAGATCATGAGTGTCTTAAATGATGTCTGTTTATCAAGCCGTGTCATTATTTTACACGTCCCATTATTCTGCATTGATCTCATTCATCAGGCTGCTCCAGTATCAAAGAACATGTCATTTTTAAAACTCAGACAAAGAAAAATCAAAGATTTTTTTCAAATTTCCTTATGAATTTACTGCCTGTGTTGCAGTGGAGAGTTGTTGTTGTTGTTGTTTTTTTTTTATCAAGGCTGCTTTGCTTTGCTAAAAGCCGGAAAGTAGCATCACAAGTTGTTATTTTTTTTTTTATATCAGAAACAAATTAAGAATTATTGCACTGGTACTTTAAATTGTAGATTTTGATTTGAAAATGCTTACTATTGTTAATAATTCAAAAGATTTCTATTTTTTTAGTAAAGGCATCATGTTGAACAGTAAAAAGTTATATTAAGCCAGTCTTATCAAAAGTTCCACAAATTGCCTTTTGTTTTCCATTAGAATATATATTAAACATATATGAAAATATATGTTATGTTTGTTCATAAACCAGCCAGTTTAATCTATCAAGAAATAAAAAAGTCTGAAGGATTTTAAACACAAGCACAGTTATTCTCTTCTATTCTTATTATTATACAATTATCAACTTCAAATGTCACTGTGCCTTGTCTTTGTTCCCTTGGAAACATTTCAGTCAGTATCTGTTGATATTGCGACTGGTTAATTGTCTCCAGAAGACCTAAATAGAAGTCTGCATTCGTGTGTTGCTGCGGAATTTGCAGAATTGTGTAGAGTTGAGTGAAATGAAAGGGCTCTGTCTTTGCATGAGAGCGAAAAAGGAGAATAATAATGACAGCCGCTAGTCACATTTTTCTAAATAATGGTCTGTAACTCCGCCGCAAGATGTGTGGCTGTTGGCATCAGGCTGCCAGAAATACCAGCCACACACACCAGTGGTCACCGACTAGAGTGCCAGGAGGGAGGAGAACAGAATGCTAATTGGTAGGCTGGAAAGAGCACGACATCTGAGTTTCTGCTCAAGCAAAAAGATTTCACTGACGGGACACGCATCGCCCCAAGAGGGACA
Source organism: Girardinus metallicus (assembly GCA_903067095.1). Classification (NCBI taxonomy): domain Eukaryota; kingdom Metazoa; phylum Chordata; class Actinopteri; order Cyprinodontiformes; family Poeciliidae; genus Girardinus; species Girardinus metallicus. Next base: position 25,440 of record CAEGAE010079595.1, on the reverse strand, counting down.
TGTGTGAACACTCGGGAACAAGTAGTCAGATGCACTCAGTCACAATCTAAAGGCAATAGACTATAGAAAACACAAATGACCACACTCACATTCATACTGCAGCCTCAATCTGACCTCTGGGGCTCCATTAACAGAGAACCAGATGTCACCGAGCCTTAGGAGAAAGCAGCAGAAGCAGGCTGTTTTTTTTTTCCTTCTGTAGGGGCTAACCTTTTCACCACCTCTCTAACTTCTTTTGAATCATCTGCTTCAGGGGGTGTTCACTCACTGAAACTTCTCACGTTACCTTATTAGCCTCTTCACAGCACTTACTGTGCTGCAGATGCAGTAGATGGGCTATATGGTTTATGAAGAATAGAAAAAAAAATCCAATAAAGGGCTTTAGGATCCAAGAGCATCTAGCTCCACGAGTCAAACTCTGTAACACTGAGTGAACCCCGACTGATCAACTGCTTCTTTAAAAGTGGGAACAATCTGTAAGGTTGAAAAGTGCTGCTTCTATGTGCCTCACCCTCTTCTCTGCACATTCATGAAGATATAGTGTTGAGAAGTGAGGAAATTGAAGTCAAGGTGCAACAAAAAGGCTGCAGAGACTGGAAAAGCGTTAGATCATATTTACAGTTAAGCTGAAATCTTCATACCTCTGACAGATTTAGGTTAAAATTTTAAATAGAAGGTTAAATAGAATACTTTTTCTGACAGAAAGTAATATTGCATTGTAATATTTTGGGACACCCAGTCCATGCATGCACACACTTGTAGGAATGAGTGTGTGCATGCAATGTTGCTTGTCCTTTTTGGCTCTGCGTTGTCCCGTGTCAGACTAGGACCTGCCCTGGGTGAACCAGGCCTCTTACCTAACGACCTGCTGCTACTTTAAGTAGATGATGCGTAGATATTGAGAACAGCATTGAAAGAAATTTGAAGTGTTTTTTTTGTTTGTTTTTTTAAATAAAAGATAGATAACATAGAAATATATTGTTTAAATAGTCATTATTTTTTCAGAGACGCCTGTCCTTTTTGGTAGGTGGAAAACAATTTCAAATCCTAAAGCTATAAAGTCTCTGTGACTACTGCCTGAGGTTGTGGTCACATGGATGGATCAGTTTTGAGCATCAGATTACTGGTTTGCCTGGAGGACATGTGTCTTTCAGGGATGTAAGCTTTCATCTGAAAGGCGCCAGAGCCTCAAACCTGATGCATGTGGTTATAATCTATTTTATTAATTGTCTACCTTTGTCACAAGACCCCTTCAGTCTGATTGCTGTATTGTTTATAACCCAGAGCAACGCAGTCTGGACAGTCTGGTAGAGAATAAATGACATCCTGGATCTGTCCATAAGTGTTGCTTATGGGAAAGATTCCTTTAAATTTCTCTGGAGACCACATGGGTTCCTATTTGAATGTCTGAGGTAAACTCTGTATGATGCCTGGTCTTCTTTGTAAGAATAAATGCTGAAAGGATCACGTTACTTCACCATAATGATTGGGCCTCGTGTACTGATTCATCTAGGTTCACAAAGGCATTTATATTTCAGATTTAAAAGAGGAATCCAGGTTCCCATCGGCGAAAGATCTTCACTCTAGTGCTCAGCTGCAGCTTAAACTCAATAAAAGATATAGATAATGAAACTTCCCATTCGTAATCTGGTTAAATCCAATGATATTGCTCATCATTTCCTCCATTGACACCGTGAGAGATCATTGAGCTTTCTGATGTGAATTCCTCTAGGTCAAGATGGCAAGTTGTCATGAGGCCTTTAAATCAAAATTCTTTTGAGATGGGTTCATCTGCTTTCAAATGCGTCTGCATCCCTTTGTAATTTATGATTCAGGCTTAAAATATTGTATTTACCTATTCCTTTATATTTTGTGGAAAGCAATTTGTAACCAAAACCTGCTATTAATGCTTGTTTTCATTTTACATACGTACATATGTACATTTTAGTTATGTATAGAGTTGTTTTGTTGGTGTCTGTGATTTAATTTGGAGACTCAAGGTAGAACTATATAAACAAGTGTCTTAGTTACAAGAAGATGAATCGGAAAAAAAACAATAAAGTTTGACTTGTTTCTCTCCCTATGTGCATACATAGTGTAGAAAACATCATCCATCACTAGCTTTGATGTCAGGACTTCACTTTTGCAGCATTTTAACCACATTTTGGTTAAAATGCTGCAATGTTTTCTGAGAAACTAGCTGATATAAACAATTTGGAGCTGTGCATGCTCTCCCTCACTGGCAACCCCAGTCCTCTTACATACCAAGCTCCATCCGGAAGGGGCCTGAGCAAGCTGTTTTTTATGACTTTTTCTGGAAAATGTGAAGTGTCCTTTTAAGCTGATTCAACCTCTAACACCCAGCAAAACCACTGATGTTCATACTGATTTTTAATGTTGGTCCTACTCCAGTGGCAAATAGTCCTTAGTCTGAATTTGTGGACGTTATTGTAAAGAATTAACTCTAACTCAAAGGGGTTTTAGGGTACCATCTCTGTGCACCCGACTTACTGTTTTGCTACTTTAGTATAAAAATGATATAAAGCTTGAGAATTCAGTAGTATCCACTGATAAATTTCACCTTTCTCCCATTTTTCCTTGCTGGATCCTCTGGGTGTGCGAGGCAAACGAGAGGAAATCTATTTTCCACTGAATTTTGCATCTACTGTAACAGTACATTTGCTCATTATGTATCCCACGTTTCTGCTTCCTTCCTCTGATTTTGTCAGCCCTCATTGCCTGCACTATTGTTGAGTTGTCTGTGCCTTTCTCACGCTTCACTCCATATCCTGTGCCGTAATAGAGACCTATTGATTTTTATCCCAAAGTACTTCTCACCAGGCATCTAGAAGCATCTTTTACTTACACGATGAGGATTTTCTTGGGTTACTGAAGGGTGATAAATTTAACTACCCGGTAGCTTTTAATTTCCAAATTGTTTCTATTTTGCAAGATGGAGCTGACATTTGGATGTAATCCACAATATCCAACTCAAAGACTCAAAATTTTGCTGGGGGTTGTGATGTTATTCTTCACGCTTAACCATTTTAGGGACCATTGCATCCTATTAAATGAGAGAACAGCCCAGAAATAACAGAGCATTTGTCCCCTAAGTACCTCACATAAACCTTTAATGTTATTTTCGCCACATTTTATCTAAAAGTAGTTTTAAATTAGTTGAAATTGACACCCTTGAGCAAATAGGTTCTTGGTGCTCTTTAGAAAACAATATCACTCCTCCTTTTCTAGCTTACTGTAGTGATGGAAAATTGGGCAAAATGTGTTTTTAATTAAAAACAAGAAACGTTTCCCTCGCAAAAAGCACTGTGAAATTAAACGGGGATCCAATCAGGGATGGGCTAGTCAACAAAGTCACACACAAAGTGAGAAATAAAGAGAGAACTCTGTCCAGTTATTAATCAGGCTGTAAAGGGCTGTCCAGATCGTAATCGGAGACAATGGCCATTTGCCGATTCAGTATCTAATTACGAGACAGTCTCGGACTCGTGAACCCTGAGAGGCAAAGTGGGAGATAGCAGCAAGAGGAAAGCTGGTCTGCCGCTTGATGCCTTTGGGCTCTTTGTTTTCTGTTGGTACAAATCAGTCATCATTATGCACAGAACAAACAGATACTGTAGCTCCACGTGGAACTATTGATGAGAAAAATGGCTGCTGAGCTGTTTGGCTTCAGGGGATGTGATAATTACATGTCTCACTCTAAAAGGATTTTTTTTTCTTATCGCTCCATCATGTCAAACAGTTTTTTGTCATTGTGAAAAATGCATAAAAATACAAAAAAAAAAAAAATACAGTGTACAATTTTTTATTTATTTTTTTTACTTTACAGAAAATAAAGAATAGAAATTGACAGTCACTTTATGGTGATTGGATTGGATAATGCTTGTATTAAACTGAAATTATCTCGGCTGGTTTCTGTTTTGGCAACAGAAGCCAACTGTTCTTAAAAAGATTTTCTTCTTTTTAACAAGAAAATCAAAATCAAAACTTTCCAGTTGAATATTTTCCACTAAGACCATGGGAATGATTTTTAAAAGTATGTCAGTGTTGAGAAACTTCTTACAAAGTCTGAAAAGGCTTAATTTACTCATTACACATCAATTGAGACAATAGTGTCAAGCATCATTAACTACTAGAGTCCCTAAAAAGATTGAAGAGCATCATTTTGCCAACCTCACTGAAGGTCCATTCAAATCACTAACTTCTACTGGAAAAGCAGTAGAAGCTAAATCTTGTCCTGATGAAACATGTGATCGTTTTATGGCGTTCAGTCAGGACTTGTTCAAAGTGCAGAGCAATTATTGAAGCAGTGCGACTGTAAAGTGCACTGTATTTCAACCACAAACTTTTATGCATTTTCTTGGGATTTTATGTGACTGATCAACATCAGTTGGTGCATGTGAAGAGAAAATGCAATTACTTTTCCTGCAATTTGTTTCTTGCTTAATCATGCATGCCCTGTATCATCATAATGTTTTCATAATGTTTTTGTGGTGCAGTCATTCCATATTTACAAATCTATCTACTGTAAATTACTCTTAACATAAGCTTTAAACATTGTGCAAGCCAAAATGGTGTTGGAACAATTCTTTTGGGTGTGGCAATGATTTGTATGCACTCAGGCTTTTCCAGGAGCTTTTCAATGCAGATGCAACACAGCATGAAGTCTGTTCCAAAATGCTGCTGCAGTCTTTCAGTGTATTAACAGCTCAGTGTAAACTAATGCTATGGTTTGCTGCCAGCGCGTCCGTGGAAGAATTCAACTTTGAAAGTAGGAATATGGTCTTGAGTTAGGCCACGGATTACAGAATAGAGATTGGGGTCATTGGTATAAGTTTTAAATTTAAGAATTATTTTAAGATGAGGTAGAAACTTGTGAAAATCAAACGCAATTCATAAGATAAATCCAAAAATAACAGCAACAAAACAGAAAAAAACAGTTTCATGAAAATTGCATAAAACTCTTTTGCAACTTTCTGTACATCCTTGACCTGTGGTGTTCTACAGTCATCAATACTTGGATCCATCCTTTTCGCTTTGGTAATAGTGTCCTTATATCCCCCCTTCAGCTTTTTAATGAGTTGTATTTGGATACAAATTGCTCTACAGATCCCTTAACTCTGACAAGCTTGCAAATTGCATTACCCTACACCAATATGTGTTAACTCTAGATTTTCTTACACTGTAATAAAACCGATTTATTTGTTTTACCTCAAAGGAAATTTGGATGGAAATGTGTTCCATCTCTTGAAATCTTGGGTGTTAATATAAACCCCTGTGCTAGAAATGTGGGTCATCTTCAACAAACGACTGAAGTTTGACCCATTAAATAATATCTGTTGTTCAGTACTAATATATTTAACTGAGGAATGTTGTAAACAGCCAACCCTGTCATGGTTGCAGTTAGAAACAATGACCATTTCTATACTAAAGCATTTCACTGCCTTCCTGTCTCAGCCATGAGTCAGTTTTTTGTTTACAGCTTTGCTTCAAATATGTGCAATGGTCTTCCTATGAATATTAGGATGACTCGTTCGCATGTTTTAAATTGCACCTAAAGACTAACCTCTTTTCCAACTCTTATTCTATCAATCTCAATCTCTCCATTATTCATCTTTGATTGGATGATTCATTTTTGCTAATAATTAATTAAGATTCCAATTGCTTTAGAACATTGTTCCTGGGCTCCTCAGATGCTGAGGGCAAATCCTTTAGTTCTATGTTTTCTCATTTTGACTTTTGATAGTCTTGTTTCAGCACGAAAGGCCTTGTTTGGAAAACTTGGCTTAGTTTATGATGTGAATCAAATGTGCATACAGAGCAGTCTTCTCGTTACGCTCTGGATAAATTTACACCTACAGAGCTATGGAAGGTGCAGTGTGCTTCATTCCCAGCTACAAATATGTCATCAATAATTTCCTACTGAAATATCCAGATTGTACTGGCTGCACACCATTGAGCAGATCTGAGGCATAACACATTATCTCTGCTCTGTCTTTATATTTCATAGTGACAAACAAGGACAAACACAGACACACAGCCACATGCTCTCCTGTTATCAGAATGTACTACAGCTGCTAGTGGAGTGAATGATTTCTGTGTGTTCGTGTGAGGCATAGAGTCTCTGGCTCAGGCAATTGGCCACAACAATTTTGCAGGAGTAAACAATGACCTTTGACTCCATTACAGCTGATTGGATTGGTTTTCCCCTCCCCCCTCCTCATAATTTGCTGGCTGCCCAGTTGAATACCCTGTGGTGACGCACTGTGTACCTAACTGGTTTCAGTCCCCTCTGCTCCCCACCTCCTTCATATGTCTACCTTCCCCAACCAACGGCAGCTCTTTTCAGCTACCGTTCATTCATCTTTCGTTTTGCTTTTTCCTCCCTGGGCTCTTTTTTCACCTCACAAATTATCTTTGATGCCTCCGGCTCCCTGCTTCTTCTTCTATGATCTACTGTATCACCCTCTTTCGTCTATCCATCTCTCTTTAAGCTCCATTCCTTTTTTCTTTCATCATTCTGTCCCCCTGCTGCTACCTTCCATCCATCCTTTTTACTCAAGCTGCGCGTACAAAAGCATGTAGACCTCCAAACATTGCCCCCTCATGCGATTGCTGAATCTTTGATTCTAAACTGTAGGCATTTTACTCCTGCCTGCAACTGCTCCAATGATGGATTTCCACAAGGTTTTGACACTCGCTGCTGGAATCGCTCCCATTCAGCTTTGGTGAGCTGAGACATGAACGTTGAAGGATAAGGAATGGTTCACCAAAGCTATCAGGAAGAGTTTGGCTTACAAACTACATTCAGCATTGACCGTGGCTAAGTTGATGGAGCAGACAGTTCATGAAAAGAAGGACTGTGGATTTGATCTTTGAGGCGCCATTTGTAGAATGTGCTTTGGCACTCTTAAGGCTGAATAGTAATGGTAAATGGACTGTTCTTTTATGGCACTTTGTTGGTTGTACCAGCCAATCACAATGTCTTTGCACTGAGATCATCATTGGCTTAGCTGCACACACAATGTTGTCATACACAGATCAGTGGAAAACGTGATTGTCTTGCACAAGTAAGGTAAATAAGTGCGATAAAACTTGTAATAATTTTTTTAATCAATCGTTAAATATATATATGATAATATATATATACCTAAATAGAAGGTAAGTGTAAGGTAAGGTAAGTGTTTCAACAAATACATTAAAGTAGACAAGGTAAGAGTTGTTTTCCTCTGGCCCTGTAAACTTGTCCTCTGACTATTTATCCACAGGCTCTCATGAGTTTGATATTAAGTTAAAGTGACATTTATCATCTGATCTCATCATCCCTTGTGACGTCTTAAAGGATGCACTTGTTCGCACGGGGATGGAAGCTTGACCACTTGAAACAACACTTCAGTTCTCAATTTACCTATTAGACAAAAGTACTTTGCCAACATTATCTAAAATGATCTTGAACAACTCCTAAAGTCAACAGATTGTATTTTCTACACACCTTTCTCCTGTTAGAAAGTCTGTTTTTTACTCTTCTGGAACTTGCTGTTTTTAGATGCCGGTTTTAATACCGACTCAACCTTTTGTCCACTTCTCCACATTCATTAAAAATAATCTGCATGAATAATTTTATTTTTAAAGAATCAAGTCATATCTAAACTCCTCAAAATTGCAAATGTTAAATACCAAGATGAATTCCTCTTTCTTAACAGATGCATCATAACTGCTCTTTAGTCTCTATAATTTTATAGGTTTTGACCAACATCAGTGACTCAATGACTTCTGAAAATAAAGCCACACAAACTGTAGTTCTAACAAAACAGCTCAGAACATCTTTTTATAAATTTCTTATAGATAAAATTATTTGAATCATACTGTCTGTCCCAAGAGTGACAGTCGATACAATTGCATTTTAAGTACATGTGAGTGCTGACTCAGAGCTTTCATCTGGATAATATCAGGCCTAACAGGAAGACTATAAATTATACATTTTTACTTTCCTTTTCTGTCATGTAATTGAAAATGTTTATTTGGATACTTTTATGAAAAATCTTTACATTAATCATTGTTGATACTTTTCTAATTTATTTGCCATTCAAATAACTACCTTAATTTACTTTAATCAAATACTTACAAAATTGTTACATTTTGACCAACAGCTCTTGATCATTTGCTATGGAAAATTTCATGGGAGGCATGGGAAATGATCTATACTGGACGGATGTGTGGCCAAATGTTCATGCTATTGGGGGGTTTTACTCTCTACTCCACTTTTATGAGATCTTCTAAACCTTTGTCCTTCCTCCCTTCATTCTTATACCACTCCTTTGAGGTGCCTTCATCGGTCCATACCTTTCATTCTCTCTTTCCATTATCAGCTGCTCCGCACTCTCTTCTTCTCTCTGCACGTAGCCCACAGCTGCACTTCCTGGGTTAAAGTCACTGTCAGCCTACATTACCTGTAGCTCAGTAAATCCATCCCCACAGCTGTGTGCACGCATTTTCATGTATTTTCTCCCAATCCAGTGTTTTTTATTCAAGCACAACCCCCAGACTGAATCAAAATTGGCATCATTTCAGATTTAGATTCGAGTAGTTTGAAAACATACCATTGGGTTTGAAGAAGCAAAATAGCCCTGGAGAGTCCTCTGAGTGTGAATTCGGTGATGGTTTTCTTAGTGAGTATAAAAACAGACACTTTCATTTCCATGACAGTTTTTGTGCTTACACAAGTAAAGTTTGAGTTTGTTCTATTAAAACATAATATCAAAGATAAGTGTGCTTTGAGTGTTACCTCATAAAAATCAAGACACAGCCAGGTTTTTTTTATATTAAAGCTTTTCAGTCATCATCATCATCTTAAATTAAATACAATGTTACCAGACAGCCTATAACACTACATTGCCAAACATATCGAGTCACTTTCTTTCACACACATCGGGGTGAATTAGTGAGATTCAATCCCTAATATCACAATCAGAATGCTGCTTGAAGATGACAAGCAGCTTTTGTGGTAGGTTGTACTTCTTGACTTGGCACAGAAGGGACAATCTCTGCTTGGCCTCCTTCTGACCAACATCCATGTATGAGAACATTCTCAGGTCCAGAGAAGGGGTTGTTTCTAGAAACCAATCATCCACAGAGCACACTGTGTGTCTGAAGATGGTGAGACGAGCCAGCATGGGGCTGTTCTCTGGAAGTCCTCTGTCATCTTCACAGTGTTGAACTTAACCGAAGTTCCACCTGGGTTAAGTTTCAGCCAATCCGCCTTCTGTCTGTATTAGACTCATCTCTGGCCAATAACAGTGGCGTCATCTGTGAATGTTAGGAGTTTGACAGGTCAGGTAAGGTGTAGTTATTTGGTACACCAATCTCCATTTATAGAAAAGCAGATTCCACGTTTCTCCTTTTCTCAAAGAGCTCCATGCTGCTGGAAGCTGCGTGAGGCGTGCTCACCGTGGTACGTTTCAGTGAAACATAAGACGATCTGTTTTTAGAGTTGAGAAGCAGCAGTCTGCCTGTTTGGTAAGGGATTGAGGGCAAGAGTGTGTTCAGTCCTCTTTACTGAAACATCACAAGCCTGTGTGTCTGTTTACCTTCTGTGTCTCTGGTAGATACCAAAGAAAGCCACCAAAAGTTAAATGATATACTACATCATTTCAACCTTTTCTGCAACTCAAAGAAAGAAAAACTAGGAGTTTGTGAGAAACGAGCAGGTGGATAAAATATTACAGTTTTAGATGGGACGTATATAAGTACATCTTCAATTTGAAAAATATGGTAGCGTATGCTTCTACAAGATATTCTGAGAGCATGAGAGAAATAATGAGGGACTTTTCATTCCTGCAGACAAACACTTCCCAAATCATTTCAATTACAGTAAAAAGTTTCACATATTCACAGTTAAATCATATTTTGTAGTTTTTAAACTATGAATGCACAAGTAACACAAGACTGGAGTATGTTGGATTAATTCAACTGTGCATCAACCAGTTGGTGACTTTCAGTAGGATAGTCATAAGCTTTCACCAGCCTGTGTGAGGATGTGATTAAAAGCTTACCTCTGCCACTGTTTACGAGGACACATTATGTTTCTGTGCCCTGGATTTTAATTTGTTTTAGCGTGTGAAGCGCAGAGAACAATAAGGGTGTTTAAAACTTAATTTATGTGTGTGTTAACGGTGATGAGGTTGTTACATTGTGCTGCTCATCTCTATGTCCTTAAACCATGTTTTTGTGTACAACCAAACAGTGAATTCAAAGGAAACTTTTCTAATTTGTGTGTTTGTGCACTGTGTCTGTATTTTTGTTGGAAACGGCGCAGTCAGTTTCATACTGGTTTTCAAACACTATGTGCATGTATGCGTGTGCATGAACACTTTTCCATATCACTCTTGGCAGGAGACGCTTTTCAGTTCATCAATTTTGGACAATGTCTGGATGGGTGCTGTTAATAAACCAGAAACCTCCTCTTGTGGAAATGGAAAAAAATGATTTACATGGTAATGAAAGCATTAACGGCCTCTGACAAAGCTCCAAATGGACAGAAAACAAATATTAATTATCTCCTTTAATCCTTTGATATGTTTCATATTCTGATTTATTTGAGCTGGAGGAGGGGGGCTTAGCCACTTCAGGCTGATAAAGCCTTTGTTGAAAGGATAATGAAGAAGTAAAAATGGACATATGGGTGGAGTTTTCGATGCCTGAATGTGCTGCACCAGTATGAGCAGAGGTGTCCAAGAACTTTCACAACAAGCATGTGTTTAAGATTTACCAAAATATCACATGCTGTTGAATGACGTTTTTTTTGGGTGGAATTAAACTAATGATAACCAAATTAACTGATTAACCTATTGAGAGTGGAAACAGTTTATAGTACTGACAATCCTTCCTCTAAACAAATATAAGGCGAAACAAACGTAATTTAAAAAATGGTAAGTAAACTGTAGTATGTAACAGGGGTAATTTTTCCCCTTTCCGTTAGAATAACTTTTTTTTATTGTTATTCATAGTATTTTTAATCCTTTACCATTTTATTTATGTGGTTGAAATTAGGTTCCCAAATTGAATTTACTTAAAGAATTATTTATTTTAATTTCATTAATGTAAAGATGTATTTGAAAAGATCCTGCTTTCCTTAATTTTCCTTTAAGTAAAAAAATAAAAATAAATAAAACTAAATAAAAAAATAAAATGAGAACAAACACCATTCAGTGTGTGTTGACGGTGATGAGGTTGTTACATTGTGCTGCAGTAATACCTAGCCTGACAGCTGCTGCTCACCAGGCTAGGCATTACTGAAATATCTTGATAAAAAGGATACAGAGAATTTAATTATTTATTTTTATTTATTTTTTGGGTGGGGTAAATATATGCAGCGTCCCGGTCTACACTCTACTCCAGTAGATGGCGGTAATGTACATCAATACGTTGCTTCAACCGCCATAAAAAAAAAAAAAAAAAAAAATTAGAAGACGACCAGGCTAAGTGGGAGATGCTATACGGTTGCTGTCGCAGGTATGCTTCACGTCGTTTGTAAGCCTCTATCTAATGTTTTCGTTGCCGTATCTGACTGTATGTCTTTCAACTTTTAGATGTCTATTTGTGGGAAAGAAACCTTCAGCTGAAAATGCGTCTTGAAAGTTGGAACTGGTGAGTGTTTTGTTTCTGGAGCTAGAATGCTAGCGCTAGCCTCGAGGTTATTGCTTGGGCTCTGTGTTAGCTCAATGCTACAGTTAACACATTTTATCTGAATATGCTTTTTGTCAGGATTTAACTGGAAGGCACATTGAATTGTGAAATGCTATTTCTATTGTGTGCTAACGTAGACACGCTTTATTTAGTCCAGAGTGACTGAATGGCTCTGGACTAAATAAAGTCAGATGGACAACAATGCTTTTCAGTCACTCGCTCATGCTTTAGTTTGTGCAAGGTTGCATTGTGCCAGGTTATGCCAATGGAGTGGTTATGTGATGCTAGCACCATGTAAGTAGCATGTTATTTTTTATAGTTATTCTGGCATATATGTCCTCAAATAAAAAAAAATAAAAATTTAGACATGTCTAAATTTGTGACTAGAAAGAAAGAAAGTCCTACAACATAAAAATGCATTATTGGCTCTTTGTCCTGGTATCAGAGTTACTAGCAGTAGTCAAGGTCAATACTTGTTGGTGTACTGTCAGGAAAATACACATCAGCTACACCCCCAGTGAAATGTTTTTTTTTTGTTTTTTTTTGTTTGCTTGTTTCGTTTGTTTGTTTTTTTTTAAGTCTATTTTTCACTGCACAGCTTGTGAAATTCTATCATTGGTCCGGCGCATGGTTTGAAGCAAACCAAGACGCTGTGTTTGAGATTTGGAGATATGCAGACTTAAATTCCCATTTATTTTTGACGCCTTTACTTTATACCAAGTTAGGATTTCCATTTACAGAGTTTAGTGTTAGATTTAATTTAAAAATAGTCGTTGGGATACTGTACCTGTGTGCTGTCACGTCAGTACTTCGCTGTTGCAGAATGGTCACAAGTGTGCCAACAAAAGGTAAATCTAATTAACAGTTGGCACAATCAAATCATAATACTCACTTTGAACATTCAAAAAGTGAAACAAGAAATTCACCACAGAAACGATGTGCAATATAAAATACTAATCTCTATCCGAACACTCAAAGCTCCCTGAAATTAATTCCTCTCAAAGTCCTGTACTTCAGATGTCACAGCGGGTCGCAGGGACTGAACGTAGAGATTTAAGTTCATTTCTTGATTTTTAGTAAAGCATCCAATAGAATCTGAAATTGATTCTGAAGCAGTTTCATTTTGTCTGACGGGCTTTTTCTCAGACGAACACAACTAAGTTTTCCATCTGACTGATTTTCTCACTTGTTCAAGAGCCACAAATGTTGTATTCTGGTGGCATCACTTTGAGTTTTAGATGTAGGGTGTGCACATTCATGCAACAAGGAAACCTCACACTTTTTTTTTTGTTGAGTTTGTTAGAATGGCACATTGTAATTTGTTTTACATCACAAAAGCCTGATATTTCAAAGAGCCCTTGTTGATAAAGTTGGATCGCCTTCATGAACAAATTCAGGCTTTTTACCCATAAATCCAACAATGTCATTGCATATGACTTCAGCCTGCAGGATCAAGTAATCTGGATTTACGCAAAATGAAGACAATATGGGATCTATCTAAATATCTATTGCAGGTAAGACATTAACTGCTTAAGACTCATTTTACAGATAGTTTCTGGTTGTAATTTTCAGTAAGAGCCATTTACTACTTTCTCTGAATGTACTTTGTAATAAGAAAATCTCCAGCTTAGTTTTAGGCTTACACTAAAGTTTCACCCTGACAGGAGTTTGATAACTCTCCTCTCTTTCCACCATTTATTTAGCTTTTTTTTCCCCTCTGTTTTGCTTCCTCTCGATCCATCAGTCTACTGCTTCATCTCTTTTTAGCTCTCGCCGAACCTTTTTGTCTATCTTTTTTTTTTCTTCCCCTTCTCTCTCAGAACACAGGATGAGAGAAAATGAGACATCTGTCTAGAAATCAAAAGAGCAGGGCATCTTGTCTCCACATGAATTCCTACAGACCTTGTAATTGCTGTCAGTGAGCCCCCCGACAACTCATTTAATTGCCTGCCATCCAATTTATCCTAAGATTGGGAAGGCAGAAATAAAAAAAAAAAAAAATAGAAGAATGAGAAGAGGTGGGCATAGAGAGATGATAAGTGGAGTAAATGGCAGGGGAGGTGAACTAAACCCAAAAAGATGCGGTTGCCTAGCACTAATAAGAACAGTGCAGTGTAGATAAAAGGAGACTAATATTTAATAATAGTGGGGATTTTTTGTGATGAGGCAAAGTTATTAACTTTCCAACTTCCTTTGGAGAAACTCACCATGGACCTGCAATTAGTGTGGCCCTCATTAACGCTAGAGACGAGTGGAACGAGGGCACTGAAGTAACGATTTGAGGTGGGAGGACTGAACAGAAACAGCTTTTGTTCACAAAGGCATACTGCATGCTATAATTGGAATAAGTGCTGTCATTAACACCCCATTGAGCCTTATATCATTGTCTTTTAAGTGTGTTTAGGGCTCTTGGAGCTTTTTTAAGCTGATGGCAAGACATTTACACATTATACAATGTGCAGAATTAGACAGGAGTCCAGCTGCAAGTTAAATCTCCATTTAAGCGCCAGACTCTGGGACAACACAGTGTCACAACTTAAACACCACAGTTCAAAGTTAAGGAAAGGCTGTTTTGGGTGCTGTTATGGGTCAGAGCTCTATCAGAAATGAAGAAAAAGTAAATAAACAGGGGTCACAAGCCAATGATGAACCCAAAAACCAATCCCAATGGATATAACCGGTCAAATAAAAAAAAAAAAAAAACTGAACTAAACAAGGCAAAAATAGAAGACAAGGCAAGCGGTACAGTCTTGTACTGCCAGTTTTTTTGTGTGTTTTATTTTGTTTTTTTTTTATCCTGTCGGCTGCCAGAAGCTGTTTTATTTCCAGATAACCACTGAAAAATAATCAGAATGCATCCTTTGTTGTTTGGTCTCTTTTTTTTTTTCCTCTGTCAAAGAAGGAGCTGACTTTTTACACATCTCGTCTTTCTCTGATGTCGATATTCTTGAGAAGCGACTACTTTGCAACGCTAACAGGCACAAAGACGGGCTGCTATCAACAAGCTGCAACAAAAACCTGTGGGACCTTCAGACGTGTGCTGGGAATTACTACAGAGGTGTTGCAATGACACATGCGTATAATACTGACGAGTAAATACAGCTTTGCAACTCAGGTCCACAACATTTAATAGTTCGGTTTAAAAGCGGTCTTACGCTGAACCATCAAATTAGAAATCAACCAAAATGTGATTGGTCCTTTTAAAGGAGTAGGGACGATGCAGAGGATTCTATATTATGCATAATGGAAACCTTTTGTGGCAAAATTACCCCCTTTGTTCATTATTGTGGTGGCAACAAATCTGGGACCTTGGATGGTTTGTGGTGGAGTTTGGTTGCATCGTTGGTCCAAACACACAATTCATGATCTAAATACAATGCCCTCATTAGGACCTTTTCACAAAGAGAGATCCAGGTGAAATGAACTTGTCATGACTTGCATGGTAATGTAATATAACTACAAGGTGTGGTAAGGTGCACACACCTTTAAATTGACTCTACAGCCTTATTTCAGATGGCTGAGATAAGCTGTGAGATGGTCAAGCAGTAGTTCAGATCGTAGCCAGTGTGTAACTTCAGACTTCAAAGCCCTGGTGTGAATATTGTGTGCGTGATTCTTTCTGACTCAACAAGATGTGGATACTTAACAATGCTTCTATACATAAAATCCCCATACCTGGATCTTTTCCTGCTGAGGAAAGTCCCACTGGTTTTTCCCTCTCCACACTGAAGCTAAAACTGACTGTGCAGCAACAAAAGCCTACTATATGTTTTAGGGAAATACCATACTGAAGATGTGAATACCAGTATGGATTGTGTGACGAAGCAGAAGTAGGAAAAAGACACTCTTTGGTGAATTCAAAGAGTTTGCAAGCGTCATGTTAAATTAGCCTTACTGTTAAATTAATTGAACAATCTTTCTGTGAATTGGGACTTTGGATGAATTTTGGAGGTTCAGCTTCTTGAACTTTTTATATGCATATATGGTTTCCATGCCTACCTGCCCCACACAGCTGCATTTCTCCATGCACAATAGTAATAGGGCCATTTTCTCTCTCGAAGCACATGGATAAATCAATATAGATGGGAAGAGTCTAGCAATAGAGTTTACCACCAGAGCAGGGGTTAAAATAGGCAACAAATAGTTTGGTAAACAATAGTTTATCAAAAGCAGAGGGCATATGTGCAAATACAATTAATAACAAAAACTATGAACAGAAAAAACATTGGGATGATACTCAAACTTGATTCCTGACATCGAGAAATATGCATAATAAATTATTAGTGAACACAACAGGAAAATATAATAGTGTTCCAACGCATGATTTACAGTTGTAAATTTCATTCTTTTTTACATTTACACTTTGCTTTCCATCAGAATAAGTGAATACACAATTATTTACATTGAAAACTTGAAAATGCCTGTTTTACTGGAATTATTTTTTTTTTTTGAATCAGTGATGCATTTATGCTTGTATAGACAGAAAAGGCTTTGATGGGCATAGTGAAGCTTTTTGGTGTCTCAATAATCAGTTGTTTATTGTACGAGTATGCTAGATTATTGAAAAGAAAAAAACCAAAGTACATGCACACATAAGAATATAAAAGACTTGCACAACACAGCTTCTTTACCAATCTCAGCAAAGGGGAAAAAAAAACATAGGAGGACCTAAATGAACCTTCCATAGTTACCTAAGAAGAAGTGGCTAAACAGTCTTCCTTCAGGGTGTTTCCTTCTTCTCTGATGAATATTAATGAGAACATCTCTGGTATGAGGGAGGTAGAAAAGTGTTTACTTCAGCGACAAGACAACGAGAACGTTGCTGCTGCATTAAATACTGGTGGGCATATGAGGCTGGATTGCTAAAAGGTTATTGATCTATGTCAGCATGAATTTGTTCCTCTGGATGAAGGTTCCAGAGTCTCCAAAGGCAGATAATGTTGTTGTTTTTGGGACAGTTGAAAGATGAGAAGGTTGCAGGTGCTAATGATGCGTAAACATGAGCAGGAGCCTTTTTGTGTTTTTTGTATTCTGAAGAACGGATGTGTTGGCTGTTAGGAATTGTAAAAATCCTTCGGCCTACATTAGTTCCTGTCCAGTGTGTCTAATATTATGCTGATATACTGATGTTAACAGAAGCAGCTGGCCTTTAAAGCTGCACAAGGTGAGATGATTTCTTTGAAGCTCTACCTTTTGTAGGCTCAACCGGGATGGGAAACTCAGCAGGGCAGCAAAAAAAAAAAAAAAAAGCCCTAAAAGCCCTTTGTTTGTTTTTCAAAGACATAAAATTATAGTAATGCCTTAGCGAGGGTCAAAATCACTTGCAACAGCTGCATCCTGAATCACTTTCCTGCTTTTCAGTTTAATGAATCCTCTTCTCCAGTTTGGTAAAGTATTAAGGGATGGCCGATTTTCTCACCAAATTGTGATTCCTGATTATGCTGTATAGTTACATTGAATGGACATATGATTGAGAAAAGGGGGAAATAAATATAATATTTCACAATGTCTCACATTTTATCAGTATTTTTCATATCACCTGTCCTGACTTGCAATACAAACGAATAAGGGCCTGAATTCACGTAGCCAGTTTTAAATTTCTCAGTTGGATTATAAAAATTCACCTCAAGTGTAGTTTTTGCAGGACGTTTCCAAAATGAGATAATGAGCTTTTTAGCTGCTGCATCTAGAATTGGTTACAGCATTTGCTCCAGGCCTATTATCAGTTACGCATAATAACTAAAGAAGATCCAGCAGAGTCATGAGTACCGTCTGCTGTTTCAGTAGTTTCCTGAAGTCATGTGAAAGTCAGACACATGGCAAGAACAGAAATTCAAGAACTTTGCTCCCAAATGTTTACATATTTAGTTGCGCTTTTAATCAGAGGCCTTGACTTAGAAAAAATAATAATAATAATGGTGGTTTTGATTTAACTTTATTTCCAGGCTCAATGGCAATGCAGTAAGATTGGGAGGGGAAAATTTTTTTATTTTGGATTTGCCTGATAATATCTAACATTAACAGCATTGACCTGGGAGGCGGGCTGCGTCTGCCCTAAAACAACCTACCTGGAACTTAAGTCCCTGTTGAAGCCTTACTTGGATCCTCAACTTGTTTCCTGGCTCAGATCACAACATAAATACCTACAGCTTACTTTAACCCACAGAAACCCATCACTTCCTCTCACTATTATTTTCTACTTTGACTGTTCCCCTCCATAACATACAGATCATTAGTGATTAGCAAACATGTCTGAAAAAACCCCTTGATGTGTGGTCCTTCTCTTGCACTCATTGCTAACAAGGTCAAATCAGAATATAGTTGTTAAAACCCTTTTCTCTTTACTCTCAGATCACTTCCTTGTTTGCTGCTATGAACATCAGATTGAGATATTTCAACATGTACAATTACCCAATAAATTTACGTTTAATTTTAGTCCATACGTCTTGGTGCGTTCAGATATTCAAGTCACAAACTGGCCACCATGATGGCTTTATAGAAATGTATGACAGTATACTGTAAGTAATGTGGGAACACTACTGTAAAGAATTTTGTTGTTAGATGCTTCATGTATGTCTAAAAGTTTCGTTCACCCCTGAATAAACTTTTTCTTCACCGACTCTTGAAGTGAAGCAGCAGCAGCAGGAGAGAGGAAGTAGACTTTAAACGGAGGCTGCAGGGTGGTACAGAAAAGAAGGTGGCCTTGGAAATATGTCATGAGGGATGAGGGAGTGATTAGAGGCTGAACAGCAGAAGACATTCCATTATTATGCATTAAAGAATATTGTTCCAGGCCATGAGACCGATGGGAGAAAAGCAGGGACCGAGAAACTTCTCGGTCCCTGCTGAGAAGTTTCTCAGTCCATGTTTATCAGAAGTTCAAATTCTCCACAAAAGAATGGGGGGAAAAACTCTGAAACTTATTCAAATTATAACAAAGTAGGGAGCCTTGTACAAATGCATTTTACTTCTTATAGTTACTGTACATGTGTTTCTTGGCGGGGTACAGGTGGGATGGAACTACAGACTTGAATACAGATGCTACCAGCTGCAGCATGGGGATTGAAGCTCTTATTCCCAGAACGCTCTGGAGAGAGAAGGAGCTTTAACGGATGGAGGGTAAAAATAGCAGTGGCACTGAAATAAAAAGCTGATCCATGCTGCCAATATCGGCTCATAGTCCTGTGGAGGGAAGCTGAAAACCGAGCAGGTTTTGCTGCCAACTCTGCTTCATGCCCCAGGAGGTTTCAGAAACTCGAGCTTTACAATTAACTTAGAGAAGTTGTTTGATTCGTTTCGCCAATTCTTTAATCAAATTTGTTCCACTGGAAATGAGCAGAACCCCACCACACTATGCACAGTTAACAGCAGAAATTTACAAACTAAGAAAAACTAAATATTGTCTTTTTTTTTTTTTTTAAATGACTGCAATTAAGTCAGACAGAACCTTTCATGTTTAGGTCAACTGGGACACCATAATAATGAGATAAAATTTTTTTTTTACTTTCTTTGAAATTAGAATGTTACATGCATTAAGACTGCCATGCCTTTAGAGAATTGTCATGTGGGTTAATGAGAGGGAAACCTGGCAATGTATTTTAAGGAAACACCTTAGAAAACGCTGCTTCCTTGTGTAAAGTCAGGGGGAAAAAAATCCAGCCAAGACATGGAAGACTGTGGTGTTCCTCCAAACATTTGGTCCAATTTTAAAATTCCTAAAACTTTGAATGGCTTGAAAAAAATGCCACATTAATTTTGTTCAAGCAATTAAAGACACTAGGTGAATGTCCACACATCTGGACTGGACTCAACTTGTCTGTGTCAACTCCAGAGCAAAAAAAATAAATTACCTTTGTTGATGTGCACATGCTACTTGGAGTTGGTTGAAGAGTGTAACAGTCCATGGTTTAACAAGTCCTGCCTGAAATTGGCGTAAAGGCCATTCAGACCATGAAGAAACTATACGACTCTAAAAGTAACAAAAAAAAGCCTCAAAACAGTTTGTAAAGCACTCGGGAACAAAGACGTGAAGGTGTACGGGCATGAAGGCCAACGTAACATTTGGAGAATGCGCTGTAGCACACGGTCCCAAGGGTGTAGTACAGAAGTGGGGCAACGTCACGTTGTGGGTGCGATTCTCTGTAGGATGGACTGTTGCACTTCACAAAATGGATGCCGAACGTTATGAGTAAACATGGCAGCAAAATTTCAAGAAAAACCAGAAAACTAAACTACACGACACATCGGTCTTTCAAATGGACGATGACCCAGCTGTACCGATTTAAAAAGTCTGTGTTTTGGAGTGGTTATCACAAAGCCTGATCTCAATCCTGTAGGTAATTTGCGAGCAGATTTAAAAAGGTGTGTGAGCAAAGCGGCTTACAACGCTGAGTAACACCAGTTCTATCAGGAATGTCTGCTAAATTGTTGAAGGAAAAAGAAAATTATAAATCCAATATTTTCTGCTTCATAAAATTTTAAGCAGTGACATGTGCAGAGATATAAATCTAAGACATTTATGGATCCCTTAAATTAAAACTCTTCAGCCCTGACCTCTCCCTTGATATCTTTAATGATAACTTTACTCTCCCTTGATAACTTTACATCTACACTGTCTGGTGGATAAATCCTGCAGCCTTTCCTTTAGAATCACAGACTCACCTTGCCCCTTAAATAGTTTCATAATGAATGTCCCTTTCGCTGATTCTTTTATCAGGGACACATTCAGGTAAAAAAAGTTATGCAGTTATCAGGACTTGATTTCAGAACAGTTTAATCAAGCTCTCGAGTTCAGCAGGAGCCAATTGTCCAGCCAGGTCTGCTTCTTATCTTTGTTTCAACTTTACTACTCAAGTTTGCCCATGTTGTGTTTCTGTTAGTGTTAAAGTATTTTCAGAATGCACAGGAAAGAGGTCTTACGCAATATGATAATGCTGAAAGGCCTTCACCCGCTTATGGCCAACGCTCAAATTTGGTCTGCGTTCCTCAAAATCAGCTGCACTATTTCTTTCCGGAAGTTGTTGTAAAGTTATAACTTTGTGCTTGGGGTTTAATTTTCTTTTCTGTTTCGGTTGATTCCTCTGTTGTTTATTCACTTTCCTAAATCTTGCCATTTTAGCTTAGTGTTTTTGTGTTGGTTCATTTATTTCTTTGTTTTGCACTTTGAGCTCTGGATTGTGCTCTCTAAGTTTAGTCCATTGTTTTCCTCCTTATTTGTAGTTCTTCTCTCAGCTCTGTTTATCTTTCACATTACTTCACCTTGCCAGTTTGTTCCCCTGCACAACTATTCCCCAGCTCCTGATTCCCCTCCGCCTGCATTCTCCATCAGCTGTTTCTACTTACCTCTGATTAGCCCTCCTGGCTCCAGTGTTGTTACCCTACAAAGGCTGAGACAATATGGGATCCCCATTTTGAAGTTGAGCAAATCTAAAGCTATAATATTTTTAACCATTTATTAGATAGTTTTGTCAATATACTCATGACACTCATGATCTTGATGTGGCCCAAAAGGAAAATGAGTTTGACACTTCTGATAAAACGATACCACAAAATCTAATATCGGTCCATGTCTAAGAAACATATATACAAATCAAGAGTTTACCATAACAAAAACATACTGTACAGATTTGACAGGACTTCATGTTTCACAAAATATGCTTTAGCAGTATTTTTGTAGATGCCACTTTACATGGCAAGATAACAAACAGGAGATCCAGGTAACTTTCTGTCCGTATCTATAACACCAAAATGTTGGAAAGTTGGCATTCGTTTACATTCTTTAAGCTGCAATGCATAATCATTCCTGCATCCAGTGTGAATTGAATCACACAAAAAGTATTCACCTTGATCAAACACTACAAAGGGTGTTTTGTAAAATCCAAAATCAAATGAAACAAATAGAAAAAAGAAGTTTTAGACTTGCTGGTTTGTATGCGTGGGTTTGTTTGTGAACACGTTCGTGGGAAACATATAATTCTGTGATATTTTGTTTGACATTTCAGGTGGCTTCAAGACACGTCTCTGCCATCCTCTACAGCCTGTCAGATTTATGTGTGTGTTTGCAGCGCTCAGCTGGAGCTTTCATTTTGCATTATCCAACTTCTGTGCATGAAGGCAGTATTGCCAGAAACGCGTCTTGTACTTTCATTGTATTGCATTTGTGTACACAGCCAAAGAGCAAAGATGTTTTTACTCTTCAGTTTTCTCAGGAAGCATTGTCTATTTTTTCCTTTTTTAATTTTAACTTGGTTATTAAAATTTCTGATGGATGAATAGAATTGATTTGCATTGAGTTTTGCAATAAGAGAACAAAAAGGAAAAATAAATTACCTAAAATCTCGTGTCTGATTGCTAATTTCTGAAAATATAGCTAAACGTTCATTAAACAAATTAGAATGCAAAAATGTAAAACAATGATTGACATCCAAATGTCTAACGTGCAACTTTATGTTTTTCTGGGGGGGGGTTTGTTTTAGTTTTTTTGACCACAAAACCGGACTAACAAGATAAGATTCCCAGCAGAAATCCCTTTCTCTTCTCGTTACCAGAGACGATAACATAAAACTCTGAAGTATCATATTTCTTTCTCCCTTTGAGCCGAGAGGCAATATCTCACGTCTGAACACGGCAAATAAAAACGTTGGCTCAATAAAGCCCATATGGGTCTGAGGTCAGACTGACATTGCCACAGCACGGATTTTTGTAGTTTGATTACTGAGAGCCTTACTGAAAAGTGTAATAACTGAAAATGTGAACAAGTGGTCTTATATATTTATGAGTTCTTTTTACTCCCATATTCCTAATGCTACTGGGAAGACAGAAAAATAAGTGATATTTAAAATATGATCTAATCCTTAATGTATGTCTTTCAGCAGAAATGTATGTATTGCAACTTCTGCGTCTCTCCAGGAAACAGCTGTGTGTGTGGGAGTTTACTTCTTTTTAGATGTCAGAGGTCTGGTCCATTGTTTTTTTTTCTGCGTTCTGGTAAAAGCCGTTAGTATACCTAACAGCTCTTGCACAATAAGTTAGAAATAAATTTACCCCAAGCATTCTGTGTTTTGTCTGCCAGTCACTACAGTTTCACATCATATATTTTGCTTTAGTAATGACTATTTAATCAATGTACCTTTTTTTATTTTCCCCCAGACATAAATCACCAGTTTGGAGTTTCTGCATACAGAAACATAAACATCATTCCTTGTTTTTTTTTTTTTTTTTATAGACTCCAAACAGAGAGGAAATGGAGCATAGGAAAATCAATAAGGCTTTCAACAGGAAATTAAGATATATCTCCAACTATGCTGATTTAGAATCATAAAACTATCTGAATAAATGCTAATGAAGATAAATGAAGGTTGTAGCATTATAACTTTGTGCGTCTACTGATTTCCTTTATTCTTCTTACAAACAGGGTTTATTTGAGAGTACTGGACGGACCGAGCGAGGAAGCTGATGATCTCGTAATGTTCTCTTGGGATGTTTCATTCGGGAACAGTTATGAGGAAACGCATAACAGCTGCAGTTCTGGAGCCTGGTGTGTTCATCTTTTACTAAAGTCCCAGTGTAATACTTTGATGTGTTTATCATGAGTTATTTTTTTTAACACTAAACTTTTAGCAGGATTTAATAATGCATAATATGGATGGATGGAATGACTAGCAAACAGTTGGACCTTTCAATTAAGGTATCATAGAAAGAGATTATATTATGATACTGGGGAGGTTGTGTTTTACCCTTGTATTCTTTACTTTTGCTCTCTGCTCTCTAATTCTGCTGCTGAGTTTAATAATTTCATCACAACTTTTCACAAAAGGATCAGCAAAGCTCTCATTCTCATCTCTAGTTGTTGTAAAGAAGCGCTCTCTTTGTGAAACGTTCTTACTATTTTCTCATCGCTGACCTAATGTCTGTCTCTAGAACATCCTACCTTCATCTTGCGTCTGTGCTAGAGATGGAATTTATATCAGAAGGAAACGGGATCTTGTGGATCTTTTCCTTTCAAAGCTCTATTAAGAAGTTCATTTTTACATTCATTTGTTGGGGTAAAATTGAGATCATACAAACTTCCATCAAAATATATTCTTTTCCTGGATTATCTGAATATGAGGATGAGTCTCTGGAGATTGTGTGTTTAAAACAAGTACAAAAACACCAATCTCACAATATTTGCAGGGCAATTTAGCTCGGTCTACAATAATCCAGCAATAAATACCATCTCTCTGGTCTGTTTTCTAAGTACTTTTGTTTGTTGCTCCTCCTTCATCCTCCTTAGAAATCAGCAAACCCAACTACATATATCTGGATCCTCAGCTCCTCCCATCAGCACTGAATGACCTTCTCATGACAAGTAAAACAACACTTAAAAACTTTCTATTTCCTTAGAGCCAAATTAAGCCCAATCTCTCGCTTATCAAACCTCTTCCTGATCCACTTATTCTTCCACTGGCATCGGCGAGGCAAATTAGCATTATTCAACGTATAATAAATCTTGTGTTTAACCTTACTGACAGGAAGTCATCACCTTAGTGCATTTCGGCTGAACAGTGCTCTAAACACATGACAGATTAAGTTACACACAGTTAAACTCTGTCCAAATTATGTAACAATAGCATCAAATTATTTTGATCGTTAAAGTTTTATGGAAAAGATTCTCATCCTACATTTTGCAGTCTAGCAAAATATGCCTGCGATCTATAATCCTTTGCAAATGGTTATGAATGAATATTTAGTTGAAGAGACTGCAACTTGAGTGGGTTCTAAACAAATCAGCTGGAGGTTTAGATTAGATCTCGTAAATTGAACACATAAATGAATATTAAATTCTGTATTAAGACAAATAGTGCTTGAAGCAGCAAATAATGCTGATAAGAGTTTGCTGGAAGTGGCATTCTGAGCAGAACTGGACTAAAATCTCCACTTTTCACACCTGCATTTGACACAAACGATCAGCTGGTAGATGACAACCTGATAAATGATTCCCAATGAAGCTCAGATTAGAACAGAAAATCTAAAGTTTGGCGGCAGTCTTATCTTGACTTCCCACCAGAAGTCTTTGCTGGACTTTTTTTATGTTTTTTTGCAAAGACACAGAAGAGAAGTGCTGTCCCTAGCAGATAAAATGAATTACACTGTGTATCTTGTTCAGATGGACCCAGTCAAGGAGTGAGACATATTAAAGGGATACATCACCTTTTTCTGATGTCAGGTATTTTTTTTTATACGTATGATTAGTTCTTGCCTTATCTGCAGTAGTAGGCAGAGTGCTATTTGTTTTGAGACAGAGGGATTTTCTGGCAAATCAAACTCATCTCCCTTCATATTGGTGTTAGGAAAAAAGGCAGCTTTTTTACCACCTAATATCCCTTTAAAACACAAGAAACTTAGTGATTCAATGTGAAAGCTACACTGTGGATTTTTTATTGTTTTCATATTTGTATTAAATGACCTATACATGCTTGCAACACTTGATGCTGCAATTTTATTTGTGACAGGGAAGATGGCATACATACACACAATTGATTAGTAACTTTATGTAAATGACAAGATTAGTCTGAAACGGGTCTATTTCCTTCTTTTGCTTATTTTAGTCACACTTCAATGTTTTCAGATCATCAACTATAAACCCATGCAACTATAAAATACACTGCCTGGCCAAAATAAAAGTCGCCACCTGGATTTAACTAAGCAAATTGGTACAAGCCTCCTATTGGATCTAGCAACATTGTGTGCCCAAAG
>CAEGAE010079591.1:0-24452 GCA_903067095.1 Girardinus metallicus | reverse complement strand
TATGTTTATGATGTAAAGCACTTTGAAATGCCTTGTTGCTGAAATGTGCTATACAAATAAAATTTGATTTGATTTGATACGATACAGCAGCACTATTTCTCTTGTTGAAACTGATAACATTTCTTCCAACTTCGACCAACACACTGCATGAAAACATGTGCAGTCATCCGCTTAAAGCAGAGAAAGCCAGAAGGAAAAAGAAATTCTGATTCAAAATCAAAGCCAGTTTAAAAATACAACTAAAAAAAAGAGGATTTGTGGTAAGATTTGTGTGAGGCTCGACAACCAATCAGAAGGAATAAACGTATGCAAGGAAACAGATTGTAATTTGTCGTCTTAGACATTCTTAAAAGACAATTTGATTAAATCAGTGTTTGGAGAGTCGGACTACTTCACAATTTTGGAAAAACTGATGTTTTTTGTGATAAAAAGTGTTAAAGGTTTGGTTGCATTTAAGTTAAACTGATCTAAAATGGTCACAGGCACAAACTAACTTTAAGGTGGTCTGCTTATTTATTTTTGTCAATTTAAACCTTTGCACAAATTAAGATCAACTAATGGTTTCAGTAACAACCTAATTAACAACAGTGTGTCTTCATGCCAGGTCAACATAAACAAGGATGTAGGGGGAAAACTCTCTGCTTCCATTTTAGAAATATCAAAAATGTAAATAAAGTAATAACTAAACAAATAACTAGATTTTTATGAATTGAAGTTTATTTGCTCAATTTGGAAGTTACCCAATTTAATATCGATTTTTATATATTTCAATTATGATCCAGTCTGATGTTGAAAGCATTTATGGCAATAAAAAGCAAAGCCTGCAATTACTCAGCAAGGTGGCCAGTACTTATTTATTTGCCCCTGAAAGGCAAATTTCATGGCATTTGGTCACTTGAAATCTTGAGTCAGCTTTAACAAGATTATTTGAAAAGTTCTTTAGGGGGGACTGCACAAATCACTGCTGAGATAATTATTTCAGTTTCTAATGAAAGCCGTCTACTTATTCAAATATACGGGGTAGAGGTGGCAGGCCTGCGCGATATTACAATGAGGTTTTTCTGGAATCTTTAATCAGAGTCTGATGGGTTCTTTTTAAATAGATTAATCCAAATTACACATGAACCAGAGTATAGTCGATGGCCGAAGTACTCTCTGCATACCAAATGCATCAAATAGGAGTGTAGTTTAACAGGATAAATGTGTTGGCTGCTGATGGGATTTAACCAATGACTTTCTAATTACAGCTAAGTATCTTTAAACCACAAGGGCACCTCTACCCTTTTCCTCCAGGGAAATCACATCCAGACTTTTTTTGCTGTGTTAAAGGACAAGAAGCTTTGCATCATATTTTATGGTTTTGTCCTTGTCCATCAGATTGTCTCCTATTTTTTTTTTCTATGTCTTCTCCTGCTTACTGAGACGTTTCAGTTCTTCAATCTTCAGGTGTACCATGTCCTCTGGAGCTCAGAGTGCAGAATGTTCCTCTAAGACTGGCAGGATTAAGGGTTTTCAGAACATGTGGGTCAATAGATAGATCAGCAACCTGGTACTGTTAAGGTCAGGGGCAGAAAACTTATCACAACCATCATGTTATAGATTTTTGGATTAACTGGAACCAGAAAACCTTATCTTGGATTCACGTGCTTCAGACGTGTGTATGCAATTCAACTGTGCATTAACTCTGCACTGAATAGCAAAACATTACAACCACTGATTAGGTTTGTCATGATGCTTGTATTGTAGACGGCTAGTAAATGTGTTCTAAAAACTGATGTGTTGGGCACAGAAAACAGGAAAGTAAGGATTGAGGCAAGATTGACGAGGGCCAAAATGTGATTGTGAGACTATTAGGTTAGAGAATGTGGAAAAGTGTAACTTTTTTTGAAGGGTGTTTCTGGTTTGCAATGGTCAGTCTCTCACAAAAGTGATCCAAGGACTATACAGTACCAAACATGCAACTTAAGCCCATTGATTCTCTTGGAATGAAGGCCAATTTATATGGACCAATGAACTGCAGTAGCTTAAAGAAACTTAATGCTGGTTCTGAGAGAAAAATATTGGAATGTCTATTGCATCATTTGTTGCATATGTGGCTGCATAATTTAGTGAAGTCACTACATTGCTAAGGCAACCTCTTTGGGTCCAGGTTGATTATCAAGTGCATTTTAAGACCCTTGTTTTGACTTGGGACTCTACACGGACAGCCTAGATCTACACCCCCATCAGGGACCTGGGGTCAATCAGGAGCAATCAGCAGACCTTGGTCTGATCAAGGCCTGCTGATTGTCCCTCATACAATCAGCAGTATGTGTGTATGGGGGACAATACATAGTTTTCAGTCTCCTTTAGACTGAAAAACTAAAGAAGACAGCGCTTTTTCTTCTGTGGCTCTGGTACTTTGGAACTCCCTCCCACCACCTGACTCTGAAATGAGCAAATGAGGACAGATAAAAACTTCTTTTTAAGTCTGATTTCTATCTTGAAAGGTGCTGCTTGGTTACTGCTTTCACCAAGACTTACAAAGAACAAAAGCCTTTTACTAAGGGAAGATTTGGCCTAAGGAGTTGGTGGAGAACCACTGGTTTCATGGGACTTGGGTGGCCTTACTATAGGAAGGCTAAGGAAAGAAAGGTGCAGTAGGTAGCAATACCTATCGGATCCTGGGGGTCGTTGGACAGATAATAGTCTTGTTTCTGAGAATCCCTCTTCATCTGAACCCAGCTCAGTCTGGTTTCCAACTCCTCTGATGTGGGTTTATGAAGCGCATTTTCTTTTCAAGAGCAAATAACTTCTCCTTTATATAATCAGTTTTGAGACGCACGTCAGCCTTTATGGTGCTGCACACTAAGCAAGACCAACAGTACATAGCATCAGCTGCTTTTCAGTAATGATACTGTTTTGTATCACAGTGAACTGGTATGCAGACGTATTGGAGTTGACAGGTTTTAAAATCAGAAGCAACAGGAGTGGAAGTGTTTGAGAAATGTGAAATTGGATGGCAGAATGGTAAAGAAAACGAATAACTTCATCAAAGCTCCCTCATTTGTGTTTTGTTTCTAGGCACCATCTATCTTCCCTCTCCTTTCTGC
This sequence comes from Girardinus metallicus, assembly GCA_903067095.1. Lineage (NCBI taxonomy): Eukaryota > Metazoa > Chordata > Actinopteri > Cyprinodontiformes > Poeciliidae > Girardinus > Girardinus metallicus. The sequence goes on along the minus strand of CAEGAE010079591.1, from coordinate 21,360 downwards.
ACTCTGGTACGGTAAGTGATGATCTGATGATCAAACGATTAGGACAACAGAGCTGCAGCTCATAATTTTAATAGTCATTTAATTCTTTTATTTTAAGTACAAAAACCCCTTTGACAGCTTTGCACTTCGGCCAGCAAATATTTAGATTTGTATGCTCTTCAAAACGGATTCTTTTTCTGCTGGATGACTAACCTCTGTGGCATAATATCAAAGAATACGGCACCACTCCTCTGCCTCCCTGTTATTTTTCTTCATCCTAATTTCTGGAGGCCAACGTTAAGCACCGTTTTTTTATTTATTTTTTGTATAAGCTGCACTTTTAATCAGTGGGTTTTATTTTGAATTTTCGAACATTATTGCTGCAGATGATGCATTAAATTGGCTGGAGGCGGAGAGGGGCTTTAGGTTCGGAATGAAAATTTGAATTTCTGTTTGCATCCAATCAACTGGGGGAAAAATTAACAATGCTGATTTAGTTAGGTGTCCTTTTTCATTTTTAAACTATTAAAAGTACTTTCTGGTTAGTCATTTACTTTTACTGTGTTATGCATTTTTATCAGTCAGTCTGTTCATACATTTATTTCCATTTTCTCCTCATCAAAGATATTTACAAGGATCACTTGGTTTTTAGGACTTTGTTTGGCACTGCATGATGCTTTTCCATTCTCAACATTAATATGTTTTCATCAGGTCTGCTTCACAGAGAGATTACCTTCTTGTGGGTTTCATGTTCCTTATTATCACAGGCTAATCGCTTCTTGAGTAAACCGAGCAAAATTTCTGACATTCTATGGCAGCTTACACTCTATGGTGTTTCATAGTAAATATACAGATCAGGCCTAATGTTATGACCAGTAACAAGTAAGATGAAGTGAATACCTCTTATTTCTTCAACTTCACACCGGTTAGGCGGTGTAATATATTAGGCAGGACGTTAGGCGTGCACCGATTGCAGTTTTCTGGCCAATTTCTGATTGCCGATCTTTAAAAAGCCTGACTTTTTAAAGATCGGAAAAAGCCAATTTTAATTTTGGCTGATACCAATTTCTTTTTTCTTAAATGTCGCTTAATATAGCAAGAAAGTCACTGAGTTGGCGACAGTAGGGTCACCATTGCTAACTGAAAATGTGCAGACATGACCTGGTGTAATGGTCTGTCATTTAAACCTCTCTCATGGCAGAGCAGAAGAAGACGGTGGCTGATTTTTAAAAAAAGAAAAATTTTTTTAGAAAACGTCCAGACGGAGCACTAAAGGTGATGCGACTGAAGCAGAATTGCAGAGGAAGCCAATGGCCAGGCTAGTCAAGCATCTTTCCTTAATAATTTTCAGTAGTTGATTTCTGTCTTGTTAAATACTGAGGTCAACATATATATTTTTAATTTGCTTCATAATTAATTTCACATTGACATCCATTGGATCTGCTGGACAAACGAGCCCAGTTGAGAGGCACCTACCTTGACAATTAAAAAGCTACTTCTGCGGTTAATGACTTGACGGCAGTTACAGCAGCAAACCTTCAGCTGTCTAATAAAGTCCTGCCTCAATGGTACAAAGACATTTTAGCAGCAAATGAGGGACGTAAACAGTATTAGGCAGGTTGTGATAATGTTATGCTTGATCAAAGTAAACAGCAAACACCATCAGATTTGACTAATTACAGTATAATTTCTAAAACAAAATGAAATGGCTATCCAAAGAGACTGTTAAAGGCTAGAGTAGTTAAGTTAAAAGCCATCTTAATTAGAATCACTCCCATGGTGCACATAACAGAGGCCAAGGAAAAATACTAAAATGCAGATGAGCAGAAAATTTCATCTCCTAAAGCAATGACCACATTCAGAATAAAGATTTGTGACAAATCTGTTTTGACATATTAAGTTTCCATAAAAACAAAAACTGGAGAAAATGACTTGTTGGAGAGTTGATGGAGAAGTTGGCATATTTCTGAAGACAACCAAGCCTCTGCTGCCTTTCCGTCCACCCCACACCTAGCACGTCCCACAGGCAGTATTCTGGACATTAGGATTTTTCATGAATGTTTTTCCCCAATATGCTGGAAGTTATTGTATCAAAGTTTCCTGTGTACAAGCAGGTCCGTTTCTTGAGGCCATGCAGGGAAGTTCAACATGGCCCCAGGAGCCCTGTACCTCATTGGTGCAATAGTTGTTGGACATTTCACCTGCTGCCTGTGTTTATTTGCTTTAGTGTAAGTGGTATGAACAGAGTGCAATGCAATGAGCTCCCTCATCTAATCCACTGCCAGAGTTATTTATGCTGCTGTGCAGTCATAGTGGATCCAATCTCATCAGGAAGCCAAGCACCAAAAGAGTTGTCATTTTTATGACTTATTGTCAGTCCAGCTCTACGTGTTTTCTGCAACTACCTTTCTCACCAGCCACGCTTCTTTATTTTCCTCCCTCAAGCCAGGTTAAGGGTTATGAGAAATATCTTTTTAAAAAAAGAAAATTTCAGATGTTCGTTTGACCTTTCAACTCGGTCCCATAGTGGCAAGTGATGGGGGGGGAAAAAAAGAGAACTACCTGAAGCTGGGCCATGCTGCAGTACAGACGGATAGGTCTGATAGTGTGTTGAGGGAATTCAAGTCTGGGATTGTTTCATTAGTCTCTTCCCCTGATGCATCCAATTCCTCCAGGGAATTAGCCTGTCGATAAGAAGGCATCAGACCCTCTGCAGAGGATAGAATCCATTTAACAAGCCTTTTGTTTCCAACATTTCCCTGCTGTCGTCTGGAAAATGTCATGGCAACCTTATCGCAAGAGCCGCATGATGTAGTGTCAACAATTGGGATCTGACAAAGGAGTGTTGGAAGTAATATGACATGTCAGTTTGTACAGTAGGTGCTCCAATCAAGCTGCTGCCATTTTGCTCATTTTCCCGTAACAAGCTGTGAGTGCTAATGTTGTCAGAAGGTTTGTGGATTGCTGTTGTCCGTCTTTTTTTGCATTTGTACCATCATCTGTCAACTCAGGTTGTCCTGGAGAAACTTATTGCTTGAATAATTTTGATGGTGATTTATTATGATGGCTGTCATGGTTAAATTAGAGCATAAAAATAATGTTCCTGCAGGATATGAGCACAGTTATTTCAGATAAATGTATTATTCTAGATGAAGACGATGGCAATTATGTGAAGAGAAAAACTCATCTTAATTCTGTTCATTTCAGAAAGTCTAGAATAAAAAGGCAAGAAGGTAGTCGAGAATAAGCAGGTTTAAGTCTTTGTTATAAAAAAATGAAAATGTAAAGTCTGGAACTGTGGTTCTGTGTCTTGAAAAGCTGCATTACTCGATCCAGATCAGGGTTCAGCTTTGGCTTCAGGTGAGACAGTTCAAGTATTTTGGTTTCTTGTTTGACTCGTGGTGGAATTGAGCCTCATGTGGATACTTCTGGGATGTGGTGATGAAAACGGTTGAGATAAAAAGAAAAACCTTTGATTAATCTGTTTATTTGCATTTCTGGATTCTAGTTTTCGGAAACCAACTGGCAGAGAAGACACAACTTTTAGGCTTCATACACAGCAGCCCTGTTTAGTTTACTATAATCCAGGGTGCCCAAAATCTGTCCTTGAGGGCCGGCATCCTGCATGTTTTAGCTCGCTCCCTGGCTTAGCACACCTGGATCAAATAACGGCTCATTAGAAGGCCTAAGGAGAACATTGACTTGCTGAGGAGGTTGTTACTACCACCAGGGAGAGAGCTAAAACATGCAGGACGCCGGCCCTCAAGGACCGACTTTGGGCACCACTGCTTTAATCTAACTCTGGTTTGTTTGCCTAGAAAGCCTGATTTATTTTCAGATGTGTGAATGTCTAATCAAACTCTCATGCAGACTAAAAAAAGCAAACTGGTCCGCTTTCAAACCTAAGTGTTTGTTCAGTTGAACTGAACTCTGGTGGAGTTTGAAAGCATACGTGACTGGAGACCGCTCCAATAGCATGAAGCAGACTAAAGCTTGGGGCATTCTGGGTAAATACAACCAAAACAAACAAGCGTCTCCAGCGTTAAAAGGAGAACTGGGTTGTGGTCTCTTGTCCAAAACAAAAGAGAAATCCTACAACTGCGAAAATCTTGCAGCCCTCCATTTTTATTTATATTTCATAAAGAAGCAAGTTGCGCTTACCATGTTCTTTTGAGAACATGGTAGTGTGTTGAGTGTTGTTTCCTACAGTGGTTCTTGGTACAGCGCCACTGCAGGTGAGGGAGTCAACAGATTACTAAATGAATTTGGCTTGTTGGGCACATTGCACTGTGAAAGCAAACTGCAGCTGCTGAAAATGAACAAATGTTGCATTTTTGGTCCCAAATCAGTCAATCTACCAGATTATCACCTCATTTATGCAACACAGAGATTATCACTGCTGCTTCAACATGTCATACTTGTTGATATAAAAATATTGGGGGGTGACAGATGATGTACAGGTTTATCGGAAAATCTTTTGGCTCGTATGTTCTGATCACAATCTTGATGCGAGGATAATCTCGGAAGAAAAACAGCCATCCTTGATCTGTATTTTTTTGTAATTTGGATGTGCTTTTCTCCCCCCATATGCTCTCTTGGCAATTCCAGGTATGCTAAGGAGGCCAAACTGCCATACAGCCAACTGGTTGTCTCTATTTCAGGATAGCTCTATTTTTAAACAAGCAGTCCTTGAAGACAGAAAGCCTTTATTCTTGAACAGTCCTCCTTTCACCAATTGCACTATGCCATGGTGAAGCAGACAAGCAATTAGTCCACAAAGGCCAGACAATTACGGAGATCGCTGCAAGACTTCAAAGAGAGCAAGGCGTAAATCCTTAAGGGCACAGTAAGCATCTCCTCACACATCCCCGTTGGCTGGCAGTTTGTTATTTTGTCTGGAGCGGGAGCAGGGAGCCAGCAGGAATGTGTCAGTCTGAATTTCCGCTGAGGCTTAGGCGAGATAAAGCTGCAGAATCATCCTGCAAGCACAGAGAGAGACCTGTCAGTAATTTTGGCAGAAGTATGGCTCCTCTTTGCAGCTGGCATTTGGTTTTCTGCTGTGGTGCCACTGTGAATGCACCAGATCTGACCTCCACTGAAGTCTCACTGAACAGACAATAAAATCTGTATCAACTGACTTTGAGAATTTTTGTTAAAGTTTACTAAGTTTCAACTTGTTGATGCGCAGGATTTTCTTTCTGAATGTGCAAAGCCAAATTTATATGTTAATAGTCACCCTTGTTTTAATGTTGTGTGACTGCAAATAATGTGACTGAGGAGCAACAGACAGTTGCTAGATTGACTTGTTCAAATACGACTGAGATCTTGCATGAGAACTGTAGAGTACTAAGTGTTTCCTTACAACAAAATCTTTGCAATCTGAAAGGAATGCTGATGAGAAGCTGCTGTGCTCAGCTTCCTGTCAATTGCTTTACAGCACTTGTGCTGATTGGAGGAAAAACACTATTATTAGACAAAATAACAATGATTTGTCAAAACTTCAGATTGATGATTTTTAAGGATTTGAGGTCAAGGGTGCGTCACGAAAAAGATTGTGGAGGGAAAAAAAAAACGTACTTTTTGAGCACTTGTTTTAATATAATATCTTAAAGGAAAATGCGGTTTTGAAGACTTGTTTAATGTTTAAAGAAGTTTAAGTTTCATCACATTCTAATCCCGGTGTCTTTTTACCTACAATATCTTAAGGAATACAGTATCTCAAGTATGTGTCATGTTGAAAATAGACACAAATCTGATATCTGACCTTTCACCTAAGTCCATGCTGGAATTTCTAAAATATAACGAACGTTCCACATCATACTTTATATGATGTTATATTTCTTATATAACATCATATTATATTGTTATAATTTTCTGTACATGTCATGCTGCATTTTTTATATAAAGTTCTGCAAGATTCAATGTTTTTTTTCTCGATAGGTTTTAACATGTGTTTGCTCAGTTTGTGCCCTTTTTTTTGTATCCTCTTTTTATCACCAACCCAGTTCTGGTAGTAATACAAAGTGCAGAACCATCCAGTGATCTAGACCAAAGCTGACATCTAGCTTCCTTCTGAGCAACCTTTTGGCTGATTAGTTGTTTGTTCTGAGGTTTCCCCAGGAGACCCGGCCCAAAGACATGGAGTCAGAACCACATGCCTTAAGAGAGATCCAGAGGGTTTCTTGGCAGGTGATGCCACTCAAACCACGACAATGGGTCCATGTGGTTCAGAGACTTTAAATTCACCCCATTTTCTTTCTCCTCTCAGATTAGAGACTAGGTTCATAATGAAGTCATAAAACCTTTATGGAAACAAAAAAATCTTTGAAAAACAATATATCTGAGATCAGATTTAATGTTTTGAATGGAGATTCCTAATCACTGAACATCACTTTAAATTGTAGATGAGTCTAAAAACTTAAGAATTTTACTCATTTATTTACCTTAAGAGTGTAAATATTAGGAGGAAAGTATAAATGACAAATTTTTAACAGCGACTGGTAGGTCCTTGTTGGTTCTTTTTATAATCTTTGAGGTGTTGAATTATGTTTTTTCTAAATACGTTTTAATCCTTGGAAATACACAAAGCTGCTTTTTTAGGACATATTGCTAATTGGAAAAGTAAAAGAAATCCTCCAAATTAAAACTTAAAATAGTTTGTACCATGTGAGCAGGAATAAAATAAGATAGAAATTGTGTGAATTGTTGAGAGCCATTTATTTTAGATGTCCATAAATCATTTCATTTTTCATTTGTATTTTTATATTTAATTGTGACTGAAATAAATCACATCCGTAGTATAGTTATTTTCATTATGTGTTGAATAAAATATTTTCAGTTGGTAGAGTAATGCTTTGTCTCTTCTAAAGTTGCAGCTCAGTGAAACTTCTTTATAATGTCTAAACATTATGAAGGTGTGTCAAACTGCAAAAAGCAACATGGCTTATAGAACAAATCATTAGGAAATATGGTTGAACTTCTTTTAAAGATGCTGAAATTCAGACGGTCTTTAACTACCATAGGTGGTTCTCTAAAGGCACTCAGATTCTCTTCTGATAGGGGTGAGCGCTTAATGTCTTGGCAAAATTAACATATTTTGCAGGATCTATTTTTAGTCTGAAGAAGAAGGCGCCCACAAAATGTAATCAGCATAATTAAACCCATTTATTGTCTTTCCTTTGTTCTCCTGGAACTGCTTGATTATCACAGTGGAGTCATCATCATGTGATTGTGAAGGGCCACGCAACAGAACGAGATTATTCAGCCCAAAGTGTTGTATTAGAAATTACTTCAATTAATTTGACTCCCTGAGGGCTGATAGCGTGCCAGTCAATTGGGCCACTCGAGAGCAGAAACCACATCTGTCACCGTGGGGACACTCGCTTTTATTTTTTTAGACCTTATGTTGTGCGAGTCATCATTTTTAAAGAAGTATAAAATACACCTTCTGATCAGATAAGCTGTCTGTTTAAGCTTCGAAACGCATGTATCAAAGTGTGTTTCTGAAACCAGTGGAGCACAAAATTACCTGACAGACTCCTGTCGGGTTTGTGATTAGGTGTCCAGCCTGAATGTGAACCAATATCCAGTCCCGATTGTTCTTCTGGCCACTCAACGAGGCTTGGTTAATGATTGGGCTCCTTGGGAAACAGATGAGTTATGTCACTAATCATCTGTAACGTTTCCATCATGCTCTCAGCTGTTTCAGGAGCTCCAAATTCAAAAGGCAGCTGGAAAAAAAGGCACCTTTTGAAAAGAATATCATGTTTTTTAGCTTGTTTTGGAAATATTTCTCATTTTTTCAGGTTAACCTTATTATGAAATTGATAAATACAAAACTAGTCTTAGAAACAGGAAAGAAACAGTAGTAAAATGATGATTCCCTGACTTTCTCATGTTAAAACGAATAGCTATTCATCTGAACCCAGTGTTCTGCTTGACTGGATTTCTCTGCCAACTTGACTTTGTCAGGGTGCGACAGAAACCAATAGAGAAAATGAAAGAAATATGGAAGGCGAGACCTGGAAAACTTGGCTCTGCCAGATGCTCACTTAGCTCAGAAGACAAAAGAGAGCCAGAGGGCTCAGGAAATGGAGCTCCACTTCCTTTCTCTGCACTTTATCATCAATATTCTCCTCACTTCCATGGCAGACATGTCATCAGAGGCTTAAAAGCTCGAGAATATGAACTTCTGTTTTTCAGATATTTAGGGAAGCCGAATGAAAAACAAAATCCAATCCTGAGAACAAAACACATTTAAACACCCAGCAATCTATCTTGTTTTTGTTTTTTTTTTAAATGTCACATGTTGTAATTAGAGGTTTTATTGTGTAATTAAGCACTGATTACTTGACTTTTTAATTGTTTGTTAGCTCTCCATATATTTTAATTTAGTTAAAAGCTGTAGCTGGCTTGTATTTTTTTTTTTTGCTTTCATCTCACTTTCACTGCAAACTAAAGGGAAACAATAAATCCTAAGCCAAGTAATAGTGAGATAAACTTCCTGTTTTAAAATAAATGCCTTTGGCTTCAGAGTAAACAGGGCTGCTTATTCTCTTATTCATCTCATCACACTTCTTAGACTGGGTGGCTTGTTTTCGTTTCTAGATCAGACAAGTCCAGCTCCAGCAGCTGATGTGATGCAGGACAGATGAATGTAAGTGTATAAAGAAGAAGGTCTTCAAGGCTGAATGAGCAAACCTGAGTAATGCTCCATATCTTGGGGGATATGGAAATGTCTTGCCATAATCGGATTATTGCTTTATTAATAGTCTGACTACATGCTGTTTATATTCATGCTTTGTTCATATTATTTTGAGATAACAAATTTTCATGGCATTCTCTTTTAAAGTGCGATATTCCTCTTTATTTCAAATAAAGAAATGTATGTTGCAGCATTTCTTGGTTTCAGCAGAAGCTCTAACTTATCAAAAGATAGAAAGTTGAACAGCTACACCCCTGAAGGCAGAAAAGTACAGGAGATGAGATGATGTGTAATAAAGAAAAAAAGTAAAGAGGTAGGAGTAAAGAACAGTAGCTGCAAGGGGAGGAACTGGAGGATGGACGGTTTTGGATGTCTGCCCTGCTCTTATAATGCTGCCAAATCTCCTCTTGGACCCGAGCGCTACTCAGGCAGCTGAGGCGACTGTGGGAGGTTTTGCTCAGATCCACCTCATCTGAAGGCAAAAAAAAAGCATCTGCAGCAATGATGAAGAGGAAAGTTATTGTTTTCGTCTTCTGGGCATCAGGATTTGTTGTGAATTAATACATTTTTACCCAGCACATCACTCTGCTTTGTCAGGTTTTATTGTACATGCATCATCTGAAGAGCGTTCTGCTGAAGCTCAGCTTTACTGTGTGCATTTTTCATAGCCACAGTGCCTTTAATGTATGGTTTGAATCCTTGACACTTTTTGGTTCACTTTATTTATTTATTTTTTCAGAATGAAAAGCTTTTCTCTCTGTGACTTCCTGGATAAGCCACTCAATATTGTACCTTTACAATGCTGTTTTTAAAAAACAAAGAAAACAAGCATTCCTTCAATGTAAATCGTGCCCAGATTTTGAAGTATGAATGTGTTATTATGCTATCAATCCAAGTAGAAGTAGATGAACAAATGATTTCTGATGCTAAACCAACAAAGTAACATAAGTACAGAGAAACCAGCATGGTAGCAACAGCCTATGGAGAGCTTTTAACTACTAGGTGGGTTGACCTGGTGGGATTAATCAGAGGAATGCAAAGCAGCTGGAGAAGAACCCCAACAGGTAACTGAAGGAAGTTGACTAGACAAAAAATAAACGTAAAGAAAACTAACTTTTGTAACGAAGAGCTTGTAAAATGTGTCTTGATGCCATTTAAGGAATCTGCCATGCAGGACTTATTAAATCAGCAGTAAACTGCAACATTTATTTTATAGGTCATTGATTTAAATAAGCTACCTCTTCAAAGAGGGGTCTTTTTTCATAAATATCTCCTCAACTTAAGTTTACTTTATGGGTAAACAAAACTATTCAGACAAATGTATTTAGATGTGGTGAGAACTTCTAAGAGGCTAAAAACCTCCAAAATAATTGCAGGTTGTGGCAAATCACAGAAGTGCAGAAAAAACAGCTCGCTTGTCAACACTGAATATTAGTCGATCTTAATGATCAGGGTGAATTACACTGCTCTGGACTAATGAGGCTTTTAAGGCTTCATCACTTGTAAGATCAAACTCTCCACAGCAGAAATGTCAGCAGAAGAGCCAAACTGGAGGTTATTTAGCTAAATATTTACGGCAAAGTGGTTTTCAGACGTCAACAATGCTTTTACTCCAAGGACAGAGTGTTGTCATCAGACACCCAATTCATGGGGGTCTTTATGAACAAGTTGATTCATTAAAAAAAAAATAAAAATACTGGCATCCTATTGAGCAGCTTTGTAGGCAACTGTAGAACCTTATCTATTTTTTATTTTATTTTTTTTTTTTAGTTTTCTGACCCAGTTGAGCTTTGAGATATGACAAATATTAGCTTCATGTAAACCTTCAGTTTGCCTGCCCAACCAAATTATTTAAAGACGTGTTCCTTTAATAACCAGAAGCATATTATATATGATTAATCTATCCTTAACCGTCACGTACCCTAGACTTTTAAAGCAGCTGTAGCAACACTTCAGAAATATAACGACGTGAATGTGGCTGGTGACGCCTAAATCAAGAGGTTGCACAATCAAACTGGAGTTCCGCAGGAAAACAAGTTCAGTCTTTTTTTGCTTGAAACATTGAAAGATGCAGCTGCAATTGGAAATTAACAAGAAATGTTTTATTTTTAGTTTCATTTGAGGGACAATATCTTTTTAACAAGTGGTACGCACCTGATATGCACTGGCAAATTTTTACAACATGAAATTAAGGTGAAATGATTGAAACTTACTGAATATGGTAGGTTTTTCTTAAAATACATTTTTGGGGAGGAGAAAAGCACTGAAAACCCAGGCTCTAATACTGATGACACACTAAATTTGACAGTGGTGATTATTCATCATTAGTTTGCTGAATTATGTCTCGCATCAACCCCAGACACTCTGATCAGGTTAGATCTTAAACATTTTCCATTTTTTTTATGACTAGTCTGCTGCTGGATTTCTTTTCATCTGAGTTTGTAGATGAAGTTTTTTTCTGGAATATTCAGAAGTGATGGCCCTCTTAGACACTTGGTTGGATAAAGTTGATGTTTCATTGTCACCAGCCTGATATTGTGGATGAAGCACCTTTCTTCTTCTGCAGTAACAGTACATTTCTTCTTTAATGGCTCCGCAGGGCTCAGTTGCATTAAAAAACAAAAATAAATCTCAGCAACCTGTCTCAGCAACCTCTTCATGTCGACATTTAATATTATGGTGCATAGCATAAGTCATGTTTATGGTGTGAAATGCTAGCAGCTTGAACATCAGGTGCCTCTATTTTAAATCAACATCTATGGGATTTTAATGCTTGACTGGAATTAATCAGTTAAAAAAATAAATATAAGATCAAAAGCTATAGTGAAACATTTAGTTCTGCAGATTTCAATGTCAAGGCTCCACAATCTCTTTGATTTTCAGTGTAAATCCCTTTCTGAGTATTTGGGTTTAATGTTACTTTTCTCTCAGGGTAATATTTCTAACTCGTACCTGAATCATCTTAAAGGGGAATATAAAACTAAGCCAGGGGCTTCTTTTTATTTTCTAAACTAATAAATTACCACCTTTTCTATTATGTGGATAGTGCTGATGTAATAATAGCTGGCTTGTCAAAAGCCTTTTATTGAGGTTCATTGAACCGAACATGACACACACAAAGAAATTATTCACTTATCCAAGAGAAAGATCCTGTGACCATTTCTCTTTCTCACAGGGACAAGGTCAAAAACACTAATGATTCATGAATATTACAATATCATCACCCATTAAAGCAGAGACTCTCAGACAAATGAAATGTTTAATTGAATATGCTTGCAGCTTATATGGACTGAACTAAGGTTTCTAGCCTCACCACTCCACTGTGTGGAAAGTTTTGAAGGAATATATTTCAGAACACCCATAAAAATACAACATTCTGAGGCATCAGATTTACTCCACAACAAGTCTTTAAATTCAGAAAATGGGATCAGAGGTGCATCTAGCATACAGTTTAAATCAAAGTAATGAAAAAGTTTCTTTTTTTTTTTTTTTTTGGCAACGCAAGTTTATTTGCATCAGACATTTCGGCAGCAGCGCAATTACATGAGGAAAACATAAACTTCAGATACCAGTGGCATAAAAAAAATAAATAAATAAAAAATGGTTTTCATATTAATCAAAGGCAGTTATAAAGAAATAGGCTTTTAAACTTGATTTAAGAAACTGGGTGTTAAAGCTGTTTTTGTAGTTTTCTGAAAGTTTGTTCCAGGTTAGAGGAGCATAAAAAGTGAAAGCTGCTTCTCCATATTCAGTTCTAGAGGTGCCAAGTAGTCCAGAACTACCTGAAAGGTTGATGCCAGCCACAGCAATAGATCTTTAAGCTATTTTGGTGCAAAGTTGTTCAGAGATTTATAAACTAACAGAAGTATTTTAAAATCTATTCTCTGAGTTACAGTTAGCCAATATAAGGACTTGGCTGCTGATGTGCTCCGTTTCCTAGTTTTAGTGAGAACGCGAGCAGCAGCATTCTGGATCAGCTGCAGCTGTCTAACTTTTTAGGCAGACCTGTGATGAACACATTGATGGGTTTCTCTAGGATATTGTTAGCAGCTGGTCATTCAGGGGGTGAAATAAGGGTAAATGGAAACAAAGTTCAATTTGCTTAGATTAGTAATAAAGATAGCTCTCACTTTACTTTCTGCTCATTTATGTTGGGTAATTTTCAAGTCCATTTTAATTATGCACATTTGATGGACAATGCCAAAAGCTGTGAACTAATAAAACATGCAAGACATTTTATCATTTGTAAAATTCCACTGAATTTTTTTTTAAAAAGGGACAAAAAAATAATAAAAGCCCCCATTTAGAATGCTACCAAAGAATGGTAGCATTCTAAATGCTACCAAAAAATGCTATTTTTTGGTAGCATATAGAACATTCGCAAATTTTTCCTCTTTTTTTGCTCATGTTAGAAAATCCCACTGTGTAATTGCATGCCTCATGTCTGGCCTTTTAGCAGCTTTTTTCAATTTCAAAGACTAAAAAGTGAATCTTTGAGAAAAAAAATCAAAAGCAAAGATGTATCAAAGCTGAATTTTTCTTTGCAATGGAGTTCAGCCTTCCAATGGCAAAGACTACTGGTGGTAATTAGAGGCAGTAATGGGGTATTTTTTAGTTCAAAATATCTGTTATTGTTTGAATACAAAACATGGATATAAATTTAAAGACTTTGTATGTGTCCGTGGATGCACCTCGCATTCCTCTTTGAAGTTACATAAAGTCTACCGTATGCATTCATGTTTGTTGGGATTTGTGCAGTAATCTGTTGGTAAATGAGATCTCCCACTATCTGCTGCCTTTTCACCTCCACTGAGCTCCATTATCTGAGGTCTGATGCAGTTGCAGTAATGGACTGAGACATGATCAGGCGCCACACTCAGAAACGAGGAAGTGAAAGCGAAAGATGAAAAGGGATTTCACGCCTAACTCGTCCAGTAAATTAATTATTATAATTTACATGGCTCCTCTTTAATTCACAAACCCAAAATTGAATTAATTCAGAAAATGCCATTGAGCGAATGCATTCCAATATTGCCTGTTAGTCATAATTCAGCTGTGACTGTTCTCAGTCGTTTTCTGAGGTGATGCAGGAACAATCACTACCTTTGTTCCTGCAGCTGGAGGCCAACACACCAGCCTATGGTGGTTGTAGCCCATCTGTGTTACTCATTTTAGATTCTTAAATCATGCATGGTCCTCATGTCTTATTCATCTCTCTAGCATTCTTACAAGCCAGTTTTACATATGAATAGGTAGTGTGAGGCTGAGCTATTAATGTCCCGGCGAGTAAAAGGATTCACTTCGTCCTTTTCATGCGACTAGTTTGAATTGTAAGGAAGGTGTAAAACAAATTTAATTCAACAAAAAACAGAAAACTTAGCTGCTTACAAAATTTTAACATAAGGGAATGCATATGTTAGTCTGTATTAATTGATAAGAGTCTTAAAGTGACTCCAACCTTAATTTACATAAATGTAAACTGATCACAGCTTTACCCTTTCACAAAGAACACACTTTACTATAGGAGAGTAATTAGTGTTTTCTGTAAAGGTCATTCAATGAATCAGCATCGCTGACATAACCATAGCAAAAGAACATAATGTGTGTATGGAAAAATAGTCATGTTCAGCAAATTATCATTTAGGAAAGTGTCCAACAAAAACATTTTAATATTCATGTGCCTGCTTAGTGCTTGTATGAAAACATTTTAAAGGTCATTTCATTTGCACAAACATTTAAATAATTAATGGTCCTTTACACATGATATGTAGCTAAAACAACTAGAGATGGTACAATAATGATGTCTTCCATGCTGGAATGCTCAACCAAAATGTCTGCGATGGTTCAGAAAAGCAGTCAGTGGGGTTCTACTTATTCTAAGGCCATATTTCTCAAACTTTTTCAGGCCGAGGGCCACTTAACCCATTTAACAAACACTCACAGACCACCTAACTTGAAATTGCTCACAATAACACAATATCTTGATGTTTGCAACCTGAAATGAAAATATTGGTGTCTTAACCTACTTATTGTTGTTTTCTTTGTTCATCCATGCAGTTTGATAAATATAACAGGCCACAACGAAATCATGAACAAATCTACTCGGGGTATTTTGAGTTAGTTACAGATTCTGTTAGTGTGAATCTTAATCTTTCCAATGACATCAAACACATAGACATTAAAAAAGAAGGCATTCTTTACTACCAAATGGTGTGTGTATTAAAATATTTAGAGCTAATTATAATTCAGAAGTACAATAAAAGAAAAATAGACTTGAGTTACTTTGCCAAAAACAAAACCTTCTTTGCACCTTCAAATATAAAATTATCCACCAATTTCTAATGTATTTATCTATTGCATTTAATTAATTTAATTTAATAATTTTTGTATTTTAAAAAATAACTATAGCGGTCGACGTGCCAGCAGAGTATTACAGACGAGCAGTTGTAGAAAAAAAGAACAGTTCTCACTGAGACTGAACTCCTACTGTTCACAGCTCAGAGCTGTTCAAAATCATTTTCTTTTGAGTGACTGAGTTTTAAGCTAATTATCCATTGTTTTTCTTTAAACACAATCTTTTGGTAACGGTATGCGTCATAAAGTGAGCTCACAGCAAAAAAACGGTCCTTTACATGCAGTACCTTGTGGACCACCAGTGAGCCGGCGACCAATCTGCACAACTAAGTTTGATACAGCTAAAAGATGAGTTGATCTTCTAGGTTGTCTAATGCAGGTTTCATAGAGAATGTGTTTGTTCATCTTGTTAAACCAAAAATTTTGAAGTACCCAGATTATTAAAATGTCTGTATGTAATTTTGTCTGTAGGAGCCAGATTTCAACAGATCTCAGAAAGCTAAAAACATTCCCATTTTTTTTCTTTTAAGGCTTTAATCTCTGTCTGTAATCTGTGTTTCTAAATTGAAATTGTAGTGTGGACCTACATACAAGGAACATACACAGAGGCTGCTATTTACTGTGAGTTATCTGAAACACACAAATCATGTAATAAAAGATGCAAAACATGCTTTAAAATATCAACTTTTTATTCATTGTTTGTTTCATCATTTGCAAAATGGAAAGTTGGCTCTTTTCTTGGCATATATATATATATATTATTTATTGCTCTTTGTAGGACAATTAAAAAAAAATTGTGAATGCAAATAATTATAGTTCTGAGAGAGAAATTACAATTGACAAAACCAGTGTCAATTGTAATTTCTCACAAAATTGTCAATTGTCTTTCTTACAAAACTGAAAATTGGAAATCGGATTCAAATTGCAAATCAGTGCATCTTCAGCGGTATATTTTGCTCAGTTTGCATTTCTGTAAACAGTACAGTAAGATATATATTGTATCATGTTCCATGCATGTATTGACTGATTTACATGCAAATAATCTGACACAGTATGTGACTGAAATTGAAACAGAAACCTGATAAAGTCAAGGGGCAGCAGACTATCAGTCCTCAGTACTTTGTAGAGTGTCAGGAGACTTATTAGTTACCAAAGCTCCTCTATATTTTCAAGGCTGAGAAGGCTCATTTTAACAAGAGGGTTGCACACTTTATATTAGTTCAATTAAGTGAAAAAGTTCAGTTAAATGTCACGGGGAAAAAAGTGAAAGTAGCTGTTTTAAAATTCAATACAAACTGCCAGGAGTTTTGTTCCCCAGTGTTATTGATTCACCTGCTCTGAAATAAAATGCTGAACTTGATTCACAAAATGAATGATTTTTATTTCTTACCTACTTACTCAGTGCGTTTGTGTGTGTAAATATGTGTGTCTTTTTCTAACAGAATTTTTGTTTTACCTTTTCTTGCTGCAAGCACTGAGAACTTAAGGGGAAAAATCATGGAGTGAATCTGTTTGTAAAAAAAAAGGAGCAAATTATTCCATATGAACAAACTCCAATATTTCTATTAAAGTATATGAAAGTTTTTTTGCCTCTTAGAGCAGTGAACATAGAATACAGTGGACCCCCAGGACTTGCAGGGTTGGGGACAACAGCCACTACAGACCGCCTCTTGAAACGCTCATACCTCCCTATTTTAACATTTCAAACACAAAGTATACTTTAATAAGCATTAATACGCAAAGTGAAACCCATCTCAACAATACCACAAGTGCTAATATTTAAAGTTTTACCTCCACTCTTGTGGTTGCAGCCAGTCAGAACCATGGAAAATGAATGGGACTTCTAGATTTGTTGCTTTGCAAACGCCAGCCAATAGCATCTGAAGTAGTCCTGTGCATGTGGACTTCAGATTCTCGTGCTGCATTTTATTTTGAATCTGAAAGACAATGTCCATGGAAAAGCAAAACTCCACCAAGAGTTGAATTTTCTGCAAATAATATGGAATTATCTACCACAGAAAAATTAGCGATCAGGTGAATCTGTCAACACTGAACCATGAATACGCAGGGACTCACTATTTCACTTTAGCTGCTGAAAGTTTAAATTTTAACACTTCTCTCTCAAAACATCTTTTATGTTTTTCATAAATATTTTTAAGGCACATTTCTTTGTCATATCTTTAACGCAATGCAGCACTGAGCTTTGCAGCGACAACAAAATGATTCAGCCTTGATTACAATTCTTAAATGCCCAATTTGCATCTTTAATTAACAAGAAACCTTTTGCTATTAGCTTTTGGTTTATGAGGGCACACCTTTTTTTTTTAGCATGCTTGTGTGTCGCAAAACCCACTAGGTCATATGTGATTGCTAAATGTAACCAAACTCATCAATGTGTCATGTACCTAGAGCGAGAAGAGAGTGGAGGAAATATTGAGTTGACCAGCGTCGTGCTAAGAATGTTTGTCAGAATAATCTGGAACCCACACTGCAGACAGTCAATTGTTTCTATATTGCTGTCATGAATTGATGAACTTTAAAATCACTTTGTGTGATTCATAGTTTGAAGGAATGGAAGTTCGTTTAGACTCAAAGATGGTCCCTTATCTACTTTAACCTAAACTGGCCAATTTAGAGAATAATTAAGTTTTTTTTTTTTCATATTTTTCTTGAAGAAAACGTATGAAAGGGGTTGAGGAGAGGAACTTTAGTTTTAGTGTTTAATTATGAAATGTTTGGGTTTTGCTTGATTTTGGTTCCACTCTCATTTCTATAAATAATATGTGTGATGATTAAATGCAGCTCTGCAGTGGAAAAATGCAAATGAATGAGAGGAGAGCGACGAGTTTGGAATCTTTCTCTGTGGACAGATCAAGGTAAGAACAAAGGAAAGAGTCGTCATCATGATAGCAGAGAAGCTTATCGTTTTCTCAGTCTGTGGAACATAATGGATTACTTCACTTTGCTTTGAAGAGCGCGAGTTCTCAACATTCATTAACAATGGAAAATACGCAACAACGCCCTCCTGGAACAGTGAGTCTGACTGAATCTATTTGATTAAGTCAGTAGAATCTACTGGGGAAAGATTCCACTGTTCTTGTCTTTGTCTTGATGAACTTTTTTTATTATCTTAGCATATGTTTTTAGCCTGATTATAAAATCTATAATCAGCGCCTTGATGCTGATTATAGATTTTACAAAGAAAAATACTAGTTGGTAGAACTGATGTCTTCCAACAAGAAGATCCTTTGTGAAAGGATTTTCTCCCATTATATAAGTGGGTTCTCTCTGGATACCTTGGCTTCCTCCCATAGTCCAAAAATATACTCAAAGTGGAAGAAAAGCTTTGTATAGTAAAGCTGAAAAATGTCTCCCTTTCAAATGTGACCTATTGCCTGAACACCACCACTGGAAAAATCTGAAATCTTTGAGAAAAAGATGAACACTGAAACAATGTGGATGGACGACTGTTTAAATCTCATTACTGTGGATGAGGGCAGCATTCATAATTAACATCCAAGTTTAACACAAGCAGGAGTTGATGCACACACCCCATAACTTAAAGTTTGTCTGATTAAAGCCCCAAAGGTTTGGCTCGTCGGCTCCCACCATCCTCATCACCTTCGCCCCAGTTAATGAACGGTATGCTTTCATTTCTTGGTTTCCTAGTGTTATTAAAAAGCGTCAAACGTAACATTTTGATCATATGTTGTCTATTTTGATATTTCAATTAGAAATCAGTTGAATTTTCCTTCATTGTACAATCTATATCAGGAGACTAGTACACTATTTCTTGAGTTTGTCATCAGAGTTCTCGTCATTGTGGACTTCCTCTTCCATGATCAAGATGTAGTACACACTCTGACCACTAGATGGAATCATTACTTCCAATGACTTCCTTGGTATTGGACAGATGTTCATCAGCCAACATTTGTAGTATTTACACTGAATTGTGGCTGTATTTACAACAAATCAGGATTGTTAAAAATTATGAGTTCACCCCTTATAATTTTTCGCATAATCTGTCTATAATGGGATACATGTCACAAAATTGCAGTAACACCCATAAAAATATATACTGAATATTTACTTGTCAGACACCAACACAAACTGTAGATTTTTACTTTCTCAAGTAAATGTAACTAGTTACAACCCTGCGCTACTACTGACTGATATACAGCAATTCTTATAACAATCAACTTTATGAAATAAACAATATTTTTAAATGTGACCTTTTTGTCTTCACAACAATTTTTTATTACAGTTTCTGACATACTTTATCCAATGTCTTTAGTTCAGAATACAAATGTATATATTAAAATAAGTAACACACCATATGGTTTTGGACTGGGTTTCACCTCAAGACCGTGTTTCTATTAAGTTGTCCAGGTTATAAATCACATTAAAGGTGTAAATAAATAAAAAAAAATTCTGTAATTTATGTTTGTTATTTTTTTTCTTACAAAAGAAAAACCTGTATTTTTTTCCCCCACAGGGTTTCTAATGGAGTTTCTATTCACTATATACAGACATGTATCTATATTAACATAAAAAATTTAAACGTTGTGCTAGTTGGTGTGTGATGCTCAAATGCCAACAGATGAAATTCTACCAAATTGCTTAAAGATACCTTGCGTTTTTTTTTTTCAGGGATTAGTAGTCTGTGCTAGTTAATTTTTTGAAAAATAAAAAAATAAAACTGAGCTTGACCACATTGTAGCTCATTTTTCATTTTCACAGGCCCTCGTGTAACTTATAAAATGTTCTGTTTAATTCATTTTTGTTCCCATTTCCACAGTAGCAGTGGGTCAGATGACAGGCTTATGAAAAGGGTTGCTAATGGTAACAAACCCACAGATGAATTCATCCAAACCTTTTAGCATATTTTATTTTAATGTATTTTTATTTTTTTACAGGCTGCTGCTTTGCTTTTTAAATTGACTCTCACAGCCTTAGCAACAGTGTCCCTTCTCGATTCAACAGACAGCTAAGCTTGCAGACACACAAAATGCCGGGTAATAAATACTCCATCTGCTCAGTGCATAAGGAAAAACATCTTTCAGAGGACTTGACCATATATCACTCAGTCTGTATGCTTATCACGAATTCGGCAAATCCACCATGCATTACCACTACAGATCAAAGAATGCAGATTTAAAGGGACTTTAATTGTTTATGGCTCCTTTGTTTTGCAACAAGAACAACACATCGATAAGAGATGATATGAAAACAGATTTTGTCTTTTTAGAAAGGCAATGGAATGAGTTGGAAATGTCTTAAAGTAGAATAGCTTTAAATTACCCTCTTGAATAAAACATGCAATATAATATGAACACAATAATTGTTTTAAAATATTTAAACTGAAATCTTATACATTTTTATTAGCTGTTTGGCTTATCACATGTTGGCTTATGGATTTAAAGTTTGATTACAATTTCTCAGATTTATTGGAATAATAAAATTGATAAATACAAATTTATCAACATGATCCAGACAATACATTGTCAAAAACACCCAAATACTACTTAAAAAATGAAACTGAAAGGTCAGAACTGATGCAGTTAGTGTCCTCTAAAAGTGTTACAAGTATTACTAATATTAAAATAATTATTTTTCACGTTGTTGTGGTGTTAGCACAAACTCCAGGATATGCTATGAGGATGCAAATACATGGTGTCAAATTGAAAAGAGGGAACAAAGTGATGCAAAAAAAAAAATAAAACATGTACGTTGTACATCATTTTTTGGAGTACTTTACCGGTGTGCTCTACTTTGTGCTGCTTTGCCACGTAGCATCACAGTTCAGCACGCTGCAGCTTGTGGTTGTAGTACGCCCCAGTGTGATTTGAAATGCAAACACCTCAATTATTGATAATCTTGTTGAACCAACTGTGAAAACTGGTTCAAACAGGAAGTGTAATGAAGTTTGTTTGGGATTTGCAAACACAACACAGGATGCCTAATTCTAATGTTTTTTTCATTATAAAGATGAATGATATAATTGCTCGACCTTAATAATAAACCACATGCTGTAACTGATTGTCAGATGGGGAACAGGGCACCTCTACCGCAGTCCTTAAGAATATTAAACAGCATCTTTGCATTGCTTTACTCACCTGAACATTGTGGTACATCGTGTTTTGACTTTGCAAAAGTGTTCCAAGCTGATTGCTAGATTGTTCTATGTTTTCAGAGATGTGAGGAACCTTTACAGCCATGGTATGGGGCTTTTGTTTTTTCCATGGAGCAATGTTATATCATTCTCTCTGAACTTACGGCAATTATTTAATTGCTGTTTATATATATATATATATATATATATA
>CAEGAE010079587.1:0-33837 GCA_903067095.1 Girardinus metallicus | reverse complement strand
GCATAAAGCTCATATGAATCCAGAATGTTAAAATGAAAAGTTAACAAATGGCATAAAATCATGTGATTAAATTAGTTTGTGAAATTGCCGCTTCAACCTACGTAAAATCAAATTTAACACTAACATAAATATATTTAATCTACCTGCAGCGAGCGTTTCGGTTTGTTGTAGGGCTTTTTTTTTTTTTTTTTTTTTTTGCCTGTTCAGCTGCGCTCAGTGCACACCTTAGCACTTTCAGACCTTGATGGACAAAATGAATATGTACTTTAGCCCTCCTGCATACTCTAATCCCCCCATGTTGTCTTTCCTCTCTGTGTCAAAATCTCCACCGTTGAAGCTGAGAGGGAGAGGAAAGGGAGGGCTATTGGGGTGGTGGGAGGCTCGGTAATTCATGCACACATGTGCCTGCCTGTTCCTCCAGTGACAGGGGCCAGGGGGAGGGGCACATGATAAATTGCCTTCCACCGGGGACCTCCGAGCACAGCCACCATGATGTGGGTAAAAATGGAAATTGCTCCCTTTTCACCGTCATTACATCAGTTTAGGACGCGTGTGGGCCTTATATGCGCACCGGTGAGGGGAGTTTTTTTTTTTTTTTTTTTTTTTTTTGCGTGACTAACCGCTGCGTGATAAAACGAGAGGCTGAGGAGGCATTCTTGATGATCATGACAACTGAAACTGCAAGGCCAAAAAAAAAGTGAAGCATTCCAAGAATCAGCACACGAAACGCCCCGGTTTGCCTGAGTCAACGTCGGATAAACGCACAAAAACAATTTTGTCCGCAAAGTTTTCCGTAGCACTTCAAGCATCTCAGCGAAAGCTATCGGCAAAAGTGCCATTTAGAAATAGATGTAGTTGCTCATCTTTGCGAAAACATGTTCCTCTACATCAGAGACTGTCAATGCAAACATGCAATCGACCCGTTATGAACATAGAGCTGGATCGCACATTCGCGAAAAACAAACTTACTTTGCATAACTTAGATCGCTTTAATTGAACATTTCTTTGCGTCCGCATTAGATTTACAGGCGGATGAAGTGATCAGATGCAAACTAATTCACTGCATCAAAGAAGAGGGAAAAAAAAACATTTGATTCATTTGCGTAAAACTTTCACCAGTCAGATTTGCAAAGAAAAAATATTAACATTTTAAAAAAAGATAAAGTCAAATAAAAAAAAACACTGCATGTCAAATTTGTATTAAATTGTTAATGCATTTAAACAAAATCGCCGTAAAAACATTCTCTCTTTAATGAGGGCATATAAATATAATGATTCCATTTATATCTAGAAATGCATGGACTTTTGTTGTCATAAAGCGTCAGACGGGGGGACGTCAATATTCTTGATGAAGATTTTTTGGCGCATCACTCGTTTTATGACGCACACACCTATCGAGCTTCTTCTAAGCAATGTATTTATCAATTCATGAAAATCCGCTTAGCAAAAGTCCGTTTTATTATAAGTGTGTGTAGACACACACACACACACACACTCCGAACCAAAAGTCTGACCTATTTTAAAAGTTAGAATTTTTGAAAGAAAGAAAGAAAGAAGGGAAGAAAGAAAGAAGGGAAGAAAGAAAGAAGGAAAGAAATGAAGAAGGAAAGAAAGAATAGAAAGAAATGTGTTCTTTTTATGTTTTATGAAAGCCTTGGAAACTACAGGCCTGTGTGAGTGTAAATGCTGAATTATATATCCCCAAGGCCAATAATTTAACAGACCAGTAAAACAAATTCTATTGAATTTACAGTGAATTTGACGTTTATCCTTGATATTATTCAACTTAGGAGCTGAAGAAAAGAGTTCAAGAAAAAAAAAAGAGGCACAATAACATACGGAACAGAACTGCTTCTTATTTTTCCCCAGAATACATACAAAAAAATACCAATATCTCTTTCCATCACCTGAAAAATAACGGAAAATTTAAATATGGACATGTTTTGAAATTTTAAGAAACAGACATGCATGTAATTTTTTTTTTCTTCTCGATGAGACATTAAATAAGAACAAATACAATCATAGCAATTTCAAATGAACATCGAAATGAAGATCCCTACGTTTGTTAGGTTTTCTAACATATGCGTGTTTTCATTTTTACCTATAGAATTCAGCTTCAACATAATGCACTTTTTGAGTTGCTCAAATATTTTTTTTTTCTCCCATAACGCAGCTGTTACCGCCTGCTTTAAGCCCGACATATAAATAAATACAGTTCAAGTCCACGGATCCCGTCCATAAGTTTAGCGCAGTTAATATAAAAGTCTTTATATTTGCATTCTTAGTATTATAAACTTTTCGAAGTCTTTTTTTTTCTTCCTCACTGATATCCCAGCGCAGACGCTGTGGTGAGTCTCTGTCCATACAGTGCATAAGGGGAGTAGTAGGGGCCAGTGGCGGCGGGGACGGGAACAGGAGCGCCGGGGGTCGGCAGGGGACTTTTAGAGTACGGATGGTAGCGGCTGCTAAGTCCTAATGCGTGATGCGGGCTCCTTAGAGCCAAAGTCCCGGGACTTCCTGGAGCTCCTGACGGTGGCATATGCATATGGCAGGCCATGGCCGCTGCTGCAGCGCTGGCCAGTGATGAGGAGCCCGGGTAGCCCGATATTAACTTCTCCGCCCCGGTAAAAGCAGTGTGTGTCCTTAGGTGGTTCAGCAGCTCCTCTGAGGTGGAGAAGCGCTTGTCGCACGGTCCATTTGCCGACACCCAATTACAAACATGTGGGAGAGGGTCATTGGGGAGCATGAATCCGTAGGGATACAGAGGGTGTCCGCTGAATGACGGCGCGGTGGAGTGGACGCCGTGGATGGGGTGCGTGGGGTACATTAGCGGGTAGCTGGACTTGAGGGCGCTGGCGGCGGCTGCGGCCGCAGAGTCGTGTGTGCAGGTAGCGCCGGCTGCGCCCGCTAAGTGACTGGCACAATGGTAACTGAGGCAGTAAGGATCTCTGCACAGGCTGGCTGACATGATGGACGGGGGAGAAGCTCCGGCCAGTGGGCTGGATCCAGCCTTACTGCAGCCCAGCGAGCTGGCCAGCTGTGCGTTTACCAAGCTTCCTCCGTGGGGCAGGAAGTGCTGAGGGTAACCGGCATAGGCCCCGGCCAAACTGCCAGGGTAGGTCATGCCAGCAGGGGGCAAAGGGAACACTGTTTGTCCCGGTTTGTAAGGGGAAACTGGCGCAACGAGTCCTGACCCGAGAACGGACGCGGAGGATACGGAGGTGACAGAGGAAGACTCCGAGGAAGATGAGGAGGACGTTTTGGTGCCAGGGGTCGCCTCCTGATGTTGGTTGACCTCCACGTTAATTCCACCGCAGCTCACGCTTATCCTGCTGTGGCTGGTGGTGCCAGAGCCGTCCGCCGTGCCGTTTTTGTTACAGTCAGACTCCTTCTTCTCATCTCTCTCCCCGCATTTCCCCTCCGACGGCATGGGAGAGGCGGAGGTGCTGGAGTTGGGGCTGCCAGTCCGCGGCGTGAACGGCTGGCAGGTGGCGCTCGGCACTCGGAAACCGGACTTCTCCCCAGCCGAGACCCCCGAGGACGAGTCCTTCTTGTCCGTCGGCTTGGAGTAAGGTTTGAAGCTGGATTTGTCGTCCACGCCGATGTCGCTCAGCTTCAGGGGGCCAGATTTAGATTCCTTCTCGCTAGATCCGTTCGGCGTTACGGAGGAGAGTTTAGAGGAGGGCGGCGGGTCCGGCTTCCCGATCTGAGAGCAGGTCTGCGCCAGCAAAGCCAACGGACTTTTCTTGGCATCAAGCTGCAAAATTAAAATGAACATATAAAATATAGTCCTTTACATCTCTATTTAGAACTTTGCTGATTTTTACACGGGGTATAAGTGTAGTACACTAGAAAAACGTAATTCTGAGCCAAATATTTAGGGTGACGTGAGAAGACACAAGCAAACCTCAAGTCTAAATACGTGTGAAAGCATTTTTGTAATGCTCGCCTTACCTCTATCGGACTAACTGGGGTGGAAGGCAGGGGTTGCAGATACTCCGGATGCAAAATGTGTCCAGACCGTGCCGTAAGCATTTTCAAAACCTTGATGGGAAGTCGGTTCGCTTGCCGTAGTGGATCGGACGGAGGTGCGAAGTGAAGAAAGGGCTTGTTGATGCTGCTATTCCGAGAACTGCCGCCGCCGCCGCCGCTGCTGCTGCTGCTGCTGCTTTCCCACACGACACAAATATCACTATTTTTCAGGGCAGACGCCGAGGGCGACGTGATCATGTCCCAACAGTCAGGAAATGAAACGGCGATGCATTCATCAGATTCATTAAGAAAAACCAGCACCAAAACGTAAAACAAACAGAAAAGAAAAAAAAGCTACAAAGTCTTTTTTTTTTCTGTCGAGAGAAACGAGTAAAAGGGTCGCAAAACGCCTCAGTAATATGTAATCCCTGGTTGGAGAGGAGGCTGCAAGGCGCGGCAGCTTGGAAGGGAAGGAGACCAGTGAGAGGTTATCGCAGATCCGCAGCTGCGTCCTGCACCGAAAGCGCTGCGCCCCGTGTGTGAGCGTCTGTCTGCAGGTCCTCGCTCTGTACTCCCGAAGCAGGAACTGGTAGGAATTTTCACTTCAAAAGCAGCTGAATTAGTCCGAGATTAAAGCCTTTGCCGCCTTCCAATCAAATGGGACCCTGAGGTGATTGGAGGGTCAAGGGGATGTGACGTTCTCCTCTTTGTAAGCGCCTCTGTTTTGACAGCTCGGGGGAGGAGATAGGGAAAAAAAATATTATGGTTGCTGTGAACGCTTGTCCCTGAAGTTGAGGAGACATGGAGCTTGACTAGTACCAAACCCAGTGCCGCTGCTAGAGGGGGTCGGGTGGGGCTGAAGGGGAATAGAGCCTATAATGACACATAATGACAATAAAGGATTCCTAATTCTTGATTTCAATCAAAACATATTTTAGGACTCTTTAATTTAGAACATGACAAGTCAAAGAGTTTCAAAATGTATTTCCTCATAATCTTTTTTTTTTTTATTTCTGTAAATTTTTTTTGCTTAGCTTTGCTTCACTGCTTCATCTTATTATTTCTCATCATATCGTCCTTGTTTACATTTTTTTATTGCCTTCCAGCCTATTTATGTTAATGGAAGCACTTTATCTTGCCCTTTGTTGTGCATGAATATCTATATCTGTAAATAAAGACTGATATTCATTTCTGCTTATGCTAATTTCTGACCTTGGTAGCAGGCCACTCCCACTGAAACCACAAATGTTGTAGTAAAACTACAACATTGTGTTGGGTTCCTCTAGAGGCATCCAAAACAATGTATGTTGTTGTAGACTGGGTTACAGTGCTGGTCTAACCCCATAACTTGATTTGGGGATATTCCAAATCAAATTATAGGGCTGATTTAACCTGTTAAAGTACTTGTGCAAAATTAGATCTAAGATGACTAATGCTAAAATGTACAAATAGAAAATAACATTATCCAAACATGTTTTTTACATCACCCATTCCCTGATGTTGATATGGTGTTATATATCCCATCCTTACTCTGGAAGTTTGGTCAATATGCCAATAATGGACACAGAAACATTTTTATTTTCATTTTTTTGACAAACATCTTAACGTTCAAAATTAACTTGTTCAGCAACAACACGGAAAACTGACACAAACTATATATTTATTTATAAATCAAAGTTCTCAGAGGGGAAAAAATGCATGTAGTTTTGACACTATTTCAGAAACTTTTTATTGCTTTTAACACAAATCAATTTTTTGTTATTTATTTTATTTTTTACATAGAATGATAAAACAGATCTTAAATAATTTATTGTCAGAAGTAACACAATTAATGCACTTTACATCTAGCATTTTAAGTACCAAGACTTGTAACTAATTTATGAATTAAGTAATATAAATTATATTTATAAATTGTTATTTGTGTAACAGTTATGGTGCTCTTGGGAGCCCCCTGTCGGTGTGGGGGGACCAAATGTTCTGAAGGTTTAAAACTTTATTTTCTCACTGTAACACAAATTTTAATATTAGTCACATTCAAAAATGCCAGTACTTTTAACATAACCCATTCAAGCCTTTATAGATTGGAATTTATCAATTTTCAAACTTAACACAAAAATAATAAAAATTATAAACTAAATACCCAAAACATTTTCAGTCCATAAGTAAAACATCCAACTTCTATTTTGATGATTTATGTTGTTTTCTTTTTTTTTTTTTTTTGTTTGTTTGTTTAACGAAAACCTGATAGTTTTTACTAAACTCAAGATTCGTACTTGCTAAATTGAATTGAAAAGAAGCAGTCAAAATCTGAATCACCAGGTCAGACCTCAGAAATCGGTTTTGGCCAGAGAAAGCATGATCAGTGCACATCTCAGCTGGTTTTTGTTGTTGTTTTTTTGTTTTGTTTTCTACAAATGATAGATTTTTGCAATTTCATGATGAGTTTACCAACCAAGCAGTTTTTTTTTTTTTTTGCACATAAAACATCCACAAAACTACTTCTTATTTCCACCGTGTTGGATCTTATGAGTTTTGTCAGGAGGTCTTTCCAATTTATGGTCTTTCCCCCTCATCCACCGACAACCATCAAACCAACCGCTTCGGTTTAAATTCCCTAAACAGACAAGCGTTGACAGGAATAGACCAATGCAGTGATGGAGGGATGCGAATGTCACATGTTTTGAGTATAATATACACCGCCCTTCTATTTCTATCTCCACCCCTCCGTCAAGTGTCAATTCTGCTCCGCCGCAATCAATCAGTTATTTGTCAGGCGCTGTCAATCCATCGCTTGATTTATGTCAGCTATTGTGGCTGATTAAATGCAAGTGTTGCTGCTGGCGAAGTGAAAAGAGAACAAACGGAGAGACGCCGTTCAAGAGAAACTAAGTTTTTATTAGTATTATTGTTATTATTGTCATAATCATCCGCAGAGTCTCATCGACTCATTTCATTTTAAAACGCATCTGCTAAAACACGCATCCTCATTTTAGATTTATTTAAGGGAGACAAAAGCATACGGACTTAAGCTCGAAAGCTTTATTAAATAGCAGCTTTAACTTTCGGAGTTCTCAGCAAAACACCTCGGAGGTGGTATGTACATGATGAAACTTTAATAACTTGCAGACAGTCTCGCTCACATGTTGTGCAGAAGCTGTTCGTGCTTCCAGGTGCGAAAGTACTTTTGCTATAATCGGCCGATTATGGTGTTAACAAGAAGCTTTGGGGTGGTGGTGGGGGAATAACACTACAGCCAATAAATGTTGTAAAGTGAAGGAAACAAAGGGCAATAAAGATGGATTGCAAAAAAAAAAAAAAAAAAAAAAAAAAAAAAGGGGTGTGTGGTGTTAAGTTTATTATTTAGTTATTTCCTACAAATAAGTTTTAGCTAAAGTGAGGGAATAAACCTTAAGTTATATTTTTTTTAAAAATGCAACGTGTTACCATCACTGTTTTCCCAGTCTAACCGCCCTTGTCATTTTTGACCAAATGCATTGTGTTGCTGAAACCTGTCATCTGCTGAAACGACGCAGACGCGCAACACTATAAATTAATCATAATAATAATAACAATAAGACACCCAGACAGTTTTTTATTGTGATGCCAGCTCTATTTAATTTGCATACAATGGAAATGATTTATTTTCTGTAGAGAGCTAAAAAAAAAAAAAAAAAAGCGTAGAGGAGAGAAAGAAAAGAAGAGAGATGGTCTGTCAGGCCGTTCAGAGAAAGGAGAGGAAGAAGGGGGGGAAGAAGTTTAAAATGCCTTGA
Organism: Girardinus metallicus; assembly: GCA_903067095.1. NCBI lineage: Eukaryota > Metazoa > Chordata > Actinopteri > Cyprinodontiformes > Poeciliidae > Girardinus > Girardinus metallicus. The sequence continues at coordinate 26,095 of CAEGAE010079587.1, read as the reverse complement.
ACTATTCACCGCTGAGATGGCTAATCAGTATTGAGGCTCCGGGGCAATCGGGCAGCTTTTCAATGTGGTTTTCCCTTTCATCTCAATCGGGGGATGGAGGCGCTCAATTAAAAGCCTATCAGTTTGTAAGTAAATCAACGCCTATCAAAGTTGTCACATCAAACAAAACGATTATTATTGCAACCCGCCTCTGCCATTAATCTCTTTCTGTGGTAATCTGCTTGACAGGTCGACTTGGAGAGCAAGAAAACCTGGAGTGGACAGTGAATGAGGATAAGTTCTGCTTAAATAGCTAAAAATAAATAAATACAAAAGCTAGTAAAATATATTAACTAATAGGTTAAACTTAAAGGAGATGAAAAAACGTCAAATGCATACTGCATAAGAGTCGTAATATTTAAATTAAGGCCTGTAATAATAGCACAAGTAAGAATGTCTTTGAGTCGTAATTGTGAAGTTTCAAATTAGCACGTTTTTGTGTGTATTCGCAAAAAAAAAAAAAAAAAAAATCTTTAATGCAAACAGAGATGTGTTCCTTCAAAAAAAATGTTTTCACTTCTGTTTCTTTCTGTAAAGGAAAAAAAAAAAAAAAAACAGAGTGGAGCGTTTCATAATATGCAAAGATGTGTGATTGATAACAGCCTTGCTGTTTTCTGCGAGGGATGTCAGTCCCTGACACAATATGTGAATTATTAGGGCAAAGAAGGGCAACCATAAATTTTCACTGTCAGGCGAAAACCCTCTTTATTGTCCGCATGACAAATGGGGCTCCTGCACCAGACACCAAAATGCTCGGCATTCCTCTTAAATGGGAACACATTTCTCGCGACCATAATTCACCATATTTAAATAGAAAGTTTTAATATCCCTCCACCGCCATATATATTTCGCCACACACTGACATGTTTATGAATCACCTCGCATGCAAATACAACTATTTACATCTCGAGAGGAAATATATTGGGAGTTGCAGGATTACTGGGAGCTGCGTGTTGGGCCGACGATCAAGATTCACTATTAAAATAACTTTATTAAAGCTTTCATAAATTGTTTTGAGTCAAATTTCTGTGCTGCTGAGTACTGGAAATGTTAAAAGCTATTTTCTCAGCACTTGCTAAATTAATAATTTACTTTAAAACGTCAAATCAATGTAACCAAAATACAACTGTACACGTAACTTTATACTTATGAGATAAAATGAAACAGCGCGCTTAAAATAGAAACTTACTCTACGCATTCTCTATATCCTTTTCATAAATAAAACTCCAACGATAAATTACGTTAACTTTAAGTCCGTGATATGACATTACCTTACTATACGCTCCGACGCAGAGGTAAATGGTAACAAAAAAACAACAACATTATAGCATTACAAGATACTCCGTTTGATTCAAATTAGGTGTTTTCTTTTTTTCTCTCTTTCTTTCTTTTTATGCATGAGTCAAACCGGCTTTCTGTCGCCCATGACGCGCCGACAGAAGCGACGGAGTGGACTGAAGCAATGCAGACTCCCTCCGCTCCAGCAGAAGGAAGAGAAGAGGGAGAAAATGAGCTTTTCCGCGAGTGGGAGGGAGGTTTCAGGTGACGTCACGAGGCATTCAGAAAAGCAGAAGAAGAAACATCCGCTCAGAAACTTTCTGGTGTTTCTCACGAAGAGCTGCAACAAAACAACAGAATAAATGTGCCAATGTGTCATTCATATGTAATATTTTACTCACTCACGTGTTTATGTTTGCCTTGTGTTATAGTGCAAGTGCAAATACTGTACAAAATGTCAAGAAAGATTGCACATTAGACACTTCTGTCACTGGTGATGATAATTATGTTTGCAGTTGTTTTGGTAGATTTCTACGCCTGCAGACCTATATGACCCAACTGGATGATGGTAGTGTTCTGATATAGGAAGAATATTTCACATGTTTTTTTTGTTCCTACTATAAATACTGAATACCTATCAGACACTTAAAGAGCAGTATTCTGTATTTTCCTGGAACATAGTATTATTTTATTGCACTATCAAATAACTGTATTACCTTCAGTTGTTATAAAAATGCTAAATCAAATATGATTTAAAAGAAATTTGATTTAAAAAATTAATATTGGGCCTCTGTCTCTTTAAAAACTAATCCTGTTTCTGAAACTTTGCCTTCAGAAAGTCATCACAACATCACTCTTCTATTGACCCTTCAGCAACATTTCCACTAGCATGTATGAGCTCAGCAGATGCCAGCTCCACCAGGTGTTTGCTAATTGCTGCTGTCTAGTCTGAAGGAGTTGAGTGGGGTAGTTGTGGAGGAGAGGTGCTCTGTGGTGCAGAAGCTCAGAAGCTTGGGAGTTTAGAAGCTTGGAAATTGCAGCTCAAAGTAGGAAAGCTTCACTAGGTCCACCCAGGTGCTTTGCACAGCTGAATGGTTGCCATGGGAGACTAAAGGATTTCTCAAACATGCATGAAAGAATCAAAACAAAACTCAAGGTAAATTTTTTGATGTAAAGCTCAAAAATAGTTGATTTTACATAACATTGCCCCTAGTCTCAATGACCAATGACAGTCATTGGTCATTGAGACTAGGGGCAATGGTGCTAAACAAGGCAACATCCAACTAAGAACAAGAATACTTAATCCATGGCTTATAGCTGCAGTGGATGCATGGTTTTGTGAGGGCTAGGGACCACAACAGTCCTTGAATAGCTAAAAAAAACATGATTACTTGGGACCCCTCTATGAAGAGGGGTCCCAACTGTCTATTTTAATAATTCAAATACAAAGTGTGCCTTCATGTGCACATTAATCAACAGTGGAAACCATCCAGCACTACAGCAGAAACTAACACCTACAGTTTTCCTTATATCAACTCTTGGGGGTGCAGAGCCGATTTATTATGGTGCTAAACCATCCGGTGATTTATGAAATAACAAAGTATTATGCTCTTAGTTGCAAGGAGCCAGTGTTTGTGCTTTAAATGTACTCCACTTTCCTAGTTTTAGTTGCAATGCAAGCAGCAGCGTTTTGGGTCAAGTGCAACTGCTTGATTTTTTAGGCAGACCTGTGAATACATTATTGCAGTGATCAAGAAAATGATAAATAAATACTAGAACCCTCCATAACTGCTTAATACATAAGGTATTCGAATTTTACTTTAAAAATATAATTACAAAAATAAAGTAAATTTTCTCTGATACTGTAATCTGCATTCTCTGAAAAGCTGGTAAAATGACCAGGCGTGGCTCACTAGGAATGCGTTTTGACCCCCATTTAGGTGTTTCATGTGTCTTTAACTGTCTGCATGATTCTGCCTTTGCCGTTTTCTTTAGAACAGGTGGAAATGCGCAGGTAGAACAAAAGGAGCGCCATGGTAATTGACAGTAAACGCTATGTTCTTGGGAGAATAGATGGAGTCGTCGGGAGACAGTCAGCAGCACTGAGGTTTTATGAGTTAACAAGCAGTGAACCGCGTGCTTCCGCAACACAGCGGGTCAGCTGATTCAAGCGGCACGCGGAAACAGTAAAAGCCAATTGTAAAGCCTCAGAAGAACCTGCAAAGCAACAGCGTCATATTCACAGGAATCAATACTGGATGTCAACAACGTGAGGGAGAATACATACTCTGACTTCCACTGCTTAAAAAAAACATACAAACAAACAAACAAACAAACTCCGAACTGTCATTCTCAGGAGGACGTCATGGCTCAGAGGGAGTCACCGGTCGTTTTAAATGGGACTCAAGTAAGTCTGTACTGAAAACTTTCACCGTCCGAATTCCTCCTCCTGTAAGTGCTGCTTTATTCGGCGACTTATAAACTAGCGTTTAATTTTCGAATAAAATTTGATTGTGAGTTTGCTTTTCGCACCCTCTGCTGTCATGTGACGCACTTGTTGGCATTACACACATGGCTTTCAGTTTTCAGTTCGTTTTACAGCTTAAACGGGCATAGTGCACGAGTGTGGCGGCATAATTATGTCAGACAAATCGTGAAATATGCCGTTAAGTACACTAACGTTACAGATAGGCAAGTGTCACAGAATAGAAATGTAACAATGCCATGACTGGTGTGACCAACACATCAGCAGGATCTATTTACACCAGTCAGTCCTATTGGCATCCCTACTGCTGTTATGTGACTGCCAAATAAATATGGTACATAGTTTGCACCATAAGTATTTAACTCTTCACACCTTTAAGTGAACAATACAGAAACTAGAAACCTACACCTGTCGCGAACAAAAGAGCAGCTGTTGGAAAAAATCACACATTGTTTATAGTATCTTAAAAATGGAACTGATGAAATATAGCCTATATTTTTTGAAATGTTACTAATACAAAGAAAATTCTCTCTCACTACTGTTTTTATTCTTCATTACTCTCAAAGATATCATACATTGGACAAGACTCTAAAGACATCCCCCACTTTCTTGGAGAGACGTATGGCAAGTTTGCAAGACGACTGGATCTGAGCTTCAATCAGCTCAGGTAAGAAAGTTTGAGTGAACAAATCATGCACATCCACCGTATTTACCTGCTTTGTTGTGCTTAGTGGCAGAAATGCACCTTCAGTTGCAGTTAAAAGTTTTGGACCTAGTCCATAGGTGGCCAGAGTGTGATCAGGACAAACGGCATGGATGAGGGGTAGAAATAAATAATATGTACAATAAATAGTCACCATGTTAGATAAAGGGGCAAACAGTATGATTCCTCAATCGAGATGTGGGGCAGCATCTTATCGGAGCTGCTCCAGAGGAGGCTGCCATTTCAACAGCAGGACTTGCACAGCTTAACTCTCAAATGGAAAAAAATAAGTGATGAAAACATTAGGTTACTTTGTTGTTCAATTTTTGTCATGCCTGGCAGGCTATAAAGTACACCAGAGGACACAGCTTTTTTTTTAGTTTTGCAAGTTGTCTGTAAAGCAGATTAATAAGCTGGGTTTCAGTATAATATCTCTCATTCACACATTGTTAAAAGTAGCTATAAAATAAATGTTTGATTCCTTACGCCTGGTTCATACAGCAAAATTTTAAATATCAGTTGATTTTCAAAACCTGAGTGACCTCATACATAATAATAAAATGTAATAAGTCATGTTTGGGCCTACAGTGTGTGGTGTACAACCACATGGCAAAGACAACACACGAACAGATTTTTCTCATAAACCTTCAAGTGTTGGATGGGAAATCTTGTAAAACTTCTCGAGATCAAATGTGAGTTTAGGGTAAATAAACATGGCCAACGAAGAAGAAGCAATGGCGATAGTTTGTGGACTGTTTTTAACAGAAAAAAAACACAATACGACAATGCAACAAGATGATGTCCTCCAGACTTTTTGGTGCGCCTTGGCGGCAGTTTTGAATTTTGTGTTTCCGTCCATGTCACCTCGCTTTCTGATTGTCTAAACATCAAATTTAATAGGATGCATACTTGTGTGTCTTCTGGGAAACACCAGATACATTAGAATGTTGGGCCAAGACAATCCAACATGTTGAATATCCCAGATTTTAGGCCGGAGTTCTACCAACATCCTACCGACTAGATCACTCCTTCTTTAAATCCATTTACCCATCCATTTATTTATTTATTTAGTTTTTTATTTATATTGTTGTTTTGAGGAATTGAACAGAAAATAGTATTTTGTTTTTTTTTAGCGTTAAGAATATTTTGTATCTGTTTTAAGCCTATTTCTAAGATGGATATTATATATTGTGGAGTTTTAATTGTTTAGCCTGGGAAAGAATATCATGTATCCTGGTTATTTATGTATACTAATATTTATATACTTATACAAATGCACATTATTTACTGAACAATTGCTTGTATTATATTTATTGTTTTTTAATTTCATCAAGCATGAAGTTCTACTGTTCACATTTGATCTAGGGAAGGGAGTGAACATTGACACATCAAATAAGTGTATCAAATTCTTTATTTAAGCATCATTTCAAATTGAACTGACATCTCTTGTCAGACAGTGGAGATGTTCTCATATTGACACCACGACTTCATTTCACTGTCAGCTCTAGTACACCAGGTGTAAATAGATGCACATCTTAGGCAAACTCAGTGGACTGCCTTCAGCATTATGCAATTCTTCTTGCTGCTCAAGTCAAATCGAGAGGGAGACATTGCCAGAGCTTGTTGTAGCTAATGCGCTTATTTCTGTCAGTTCAATTGACAACAATCATCCGGCAAGCTGACAATGAGTCGCAATGAGAAGCAAGGAGCTGTCTCCATCTTTAACGGAGTCTTGTGTGTTTTGGTGTGCTGTACATATGCTTGGTTCCTGTGTAGGCTTGTGCACCTGTGCTCGTGTGGATCTGTCTCTGGGAGTACAATTGTGAGTGGCTGGGCAGGTAATGGCAGGATGAAATTATGGCAGTGGGCTGTCACACCCACACCTCTCCCTCGGTGTGCTGTGGTGTCAGCCTGTCTCATCAATGTGTTGAGAAGTGTGGCTCACGGTGAGATTTCTGTTTCGGGATGGGCTTGGTTAGGGTTGTGTTGTCCACTTTGTTCCAGGTCAGGTGTGTACACATTGCAGCAAGGTGGCATGTGCTGCATTGACATGAGTTCTCCCTCTGACTGGAGTGCACTTTCGGTGCCTGCATCTGTTACATTCAGTGTTATCACCCTGGACACATTCGGATTGAGGAAGACACATGTCTGTGTCTATCACACATGGTACTAACGGTGATGGTTTTATTTACAATGTCTCTTTACAAACAAATCGCCTTGGTAAATCCTTAAAAACATTCACAATTTATTTTATTTTTTTCAATATGATCTGCACAATGCATAAACTGTTGTTTATGCAACTAGATGGATATTCATGCTGAGCTATTCCAGGCCTAAATTGCAGAATAATAAAGTGTTCTGTTAAATGCAAAGTTGGCTTGGAAATTAATACTTCTTTTTTTTGTTTAGTTTTTTTTGTTTTATTTACTTTGGACTCTCTCTTGAAGGCATTCACTTGAAGGCTTTATTTATCTAAGTAAACAAAACAGTCAAATGAGTGTGTTCTGTAAGGTGAAAGCAAATTTTAAGACGCTGTTTTGCTAACTTATCAATTTGCTTACTCCATTGTTGGCATAAAAACTTTCAGACCGCAAGAAAAGTAATGTCTCTAAAAATCTGTTTAGGAATCTATCTGAGTATAGAATATAGTTTGCTTAAGCTCTTTCTGCATGGAAGTACAAGAGGAGGATCAGTTTTATTATTAATACACCAATAGTTTTTGCCCTGTTAGTAGATCAAATACTGAAAATTTTTGTTTTCTCTTCCTCAGATTAGTTAGTTTTTCAGCCCGAAAATACATCAAAATACACAGTTTTCAAGGTGATTTGTTTTACATCTAGACAACAGCAGATAAAGATCACTGACTTTTGATTAGATGTGTAAATACTAAACAGAGATAAGAAGTTTTAACCTCCTAAATTTCTTTCGCTTTGAAAGCCACCACCTTGACACAGTTCTTAGAAAAAACATTCACTTATGGTATTTTTGATTTGTGCAATCACAGCAGTGTGTGATAAACCCACATGCTCTTCACTCATTGTGTATTCAATGATCATGTTGTCTTTGCCATTTTATGTGAGCTTTAATGTCTTTTACTATCTTGGCCACCTATATCAATATATATCAATTGTGTACATTAAGACCCAATGGAATCCATCCAAAACCTTTTAATTGCTAATCCCATTGATCTTAAATATAGCCATTAACCCACCTGGTTTGTATGCAGCACAACTCACTATATGATTTGAAACAATGACATTTCCCATTTTAACATTTTAAAGACATACAATAGATATAAACACACAAAACGTTTAACTATGTGTATGTCTATGTCTGTCTTAGTGTGTGTCTAACGGGGTTTGTGTTCACCCAGGCCATGTTGGTGATGGCAGGCGTTTTGCATTTTAATGACAAATCAAGTATGCTAACTTGCATTTTAAAACGAAAGTGCTCTAAATGTCGCCCGGCTGTCAAAATGAGATGTAAGTAGTCTGATGAAAAGAGAACAAAGAAGACAAAGTAGGGAGGCCTGGAACACTGAGAAATGAAATAAAACCTTGTATGGCCTGTCAACTGTGTCGTTTTATATTCATATCTGAGGAACATTATAGTATTACTCCACCGCTCAAGCCTCACTCATCTGTCTCCTTTAATTCGTCACAGACGGCACTCTGTCTTTCAAGTTGCTGTATGTCAACACTGGAAGGGGCCTGCTAATTGACAAATGAGTGTCACAGACATCAAGTGCTCCTTTTCTAACCAGGCTAGGTAGAGTTTGGTTGTTTGATGGTGATGGGAGGAGGAGAACGAAGGGGTGGAGGGTCTTCTATTGGCAGAAGCCCAGTAAGCAGCATTAGACTTGCCCCTATATGAGAAGTGACAACAGGAAGAGAGCCTGTCATTGTCTTGCCTAAGTGTTCAATCTGCAGAGATGCTGGTATGCAGATAAAGTGTCAGTTAGCAAGAGCGGATATGAAACGTTGGCAGTATGAAGTCCTCAAATCACTTAACTGGGAGCGTAGTGTGGGTATTTCTGGTAATAGTAGTGGCGTACTCTGTTCTGCTGAGGAAATGTATTCCATATCCCATCTATCAGACCTGTTTAGGCACATATTCCAGGATAACCTGATCTGTGTCTCATCAATTAAGGAGTATGCAGAGCTCTCCCAATCCTAAGAGAGATAGATAGATGAAAGGGACATGGTCTGCCAGGAAATAACTTATTCATATGAGGAACAGTGATATTTTGTATCATTCAGTGGAACTGGGGAAAAAAAATCTACCTTTTTAATTTTCACTGGGATGTTCTTTAAATTATGTACTACCCATGGGAACACATTGTGATGATGTAGAATAGGGCATGTGGATACTTAATGGATAACTTGTCTTGTTCTTATATTTGTACGATTTGAGATTATATTGTGTGTGGGTGTGCGTGCGTGTGTTTGCAGGATCATTGCATCTATTAAAGGTAGTTGAAAACAGTGCAGACACAGAGCCCCCAGAGATATGGGGAAGTAAAAAGAAAAGATCTAAACCAGATAAAATATTTTTAAAACATGTAAAATATTTTATTATGAATAGCATTTTTAGCTAATCTAAATTTCATTGTAAATGGGACAGATTACAAAATCTTGGAAAAGTGTTTATACTGCTGAAATTCCTGTACAAGTTCAAATTAATTCATGTTCACAGTTTAATACCTAGACATTTTTGAAAAAAACCAACCCAAAGAGCATTAAATAGTTTACATTAATTTAGCATTTGTAATAAAACAGTCTTAAGTAATGTATTTATTGTGACATAATTTGCAAATTAGGATGCCGATTATGGAATAATGTGGTGTTCAGCCTTGGCCAGATTATTTACATCAGTTTGTTTTCCTTTAATTTGACCATATTTCCAGTGAAGCTGTTGACATTCACATATTTCTTGGCTTTATGAGTCTTGAAGTCTAAACTTTTGATAGAAGATTTGCACATTAAGACTATGGTTTTAATTGTCTTGTTTTAATTGAATCTGAGACAGCAAAGGCTTTAGTCTTTTAATATATATTTTTTATGGTTCCAATATCTATATTCTCAAAACAAAGTTCATATACACTTTTCATATACTGTTATGAACTAGGATCCCTTCTAATTCATAGAGAAATTTATTAGTTGGCCATCTCATATTACCCAGAAAATCCTTCACTGTGTTTTTGTGAATGAGATTTCAGAAACATTTGCTGTCATAATCAAATGTAAAATGTAGTGTGCACCACACCTAAAAACTATAAATGTTCAAATCGGTAAGTTGACAATTTACAAAGAAGATCCGCACTATAATAAGTTTTAAATTTCTATTCCTACAATGAGGGGCGGTCGGTGGGTACATAAGTCAAGAATGTAGAAAGATAGTCATCTGAACTATTTTTTTTTTTTTTTTCTAAAGGCACGAGTTGCCCTTTTAATTCTTGCATGAAAATGATTTTGGCATCTGTACCATTGTTATTCAAGTATGGCTTTATACATTTCTCCACATATTTTTGATTTTCTCACTAAAAACTTTTGAATACAGTTGTTTGATAAACAAACAGCTAAGCCTGACTTTGAGATCTATAAATGCATGAATTCATTTTGCCCCACTTCTCCCTCCATTCCTCAGCTCACTAAATATATTCACTCTTAACTCTTCTCTTGTGTTCTTGACTATTGCTTCAGCACATTGACAAACACCTCCTGTTATGTATATTTAGTTCCTGATTTCCAGTTCTACTTCCTCTCTTAGGGAGCCAGTCACAAAGACTCGCTCGCTAGGAGTGTTATATCTGAAAATGTTGTTGGTGAGACACTGTCTCAAGGCATAAGCACACTCTTTGCATTAACAATAGAATAGGTACCACTGATCTTTGACTTATATTGTTCCTTTTTGTTGTTTTTTTGCCTTGCATCCTCAGTTCTCATCTTTCTATAAAGGTTTGTGTAATAAATTTAGTGTTGTTAAGTGCCTTGACTTTGTGCAATCACAAGGTCAAAGTCCTGTGCTCAGTGTTTTTCAAGCTTCTTGAGGCTAGCTGTGGTGTGGTCATTGCAACAATATATTCAGTTAAGCTGCAAATATTCTCAGTATTACTCAAATCATAGAAGAATATTATGCAAGGCATGAAACCAAATGACACTTGACCATCAGTACCATTCTTTTTCAGTTAGACCAATCATTATTGGATTACTCTTTTATTCTTTAAAAATATGTAATGTTGAGTTAATTTAGTAGATGGGATAGCTTAGCTTTTTTAAAATGGGGTTCTGTTAATCAGTTGTTAGTAGTTGCCGCCTTACCTGAAGTTCTATTAAAGTGCTAAAAATTAGAGAAATTATAGTACACGTAAAAAGTGCTGCACTGCATCCTTCATGAGGGTTACTGAAGGATGGTCCCTCATACCTAAACCTCTGATGTGTACTGCACAGATTGTCATAGATGAACAGTTGCAGCTGCTTTGCTAACACCATACTTTCTGTGGTTTAACACAGTCAAGTAGCTGTTCATGTCAGGCTTCATCCACACAATGCATTTTACCGTGAATACAATGCATATGGTATAAATCTTTAACTGATTGTTAAAGCACAACAAATGCTCTAGACCCATCACTGTCAAAAGCTGCCATCAGCTTCCCATAGCCTTCCCAAACCTGGGAAGGCTATGGTCTTTGTTCAATCACAGACCATCTTGTGGCTTAGCATCATGAATGGAAAAGAACATCTTTACGTTCTTTTTGTTCACGTTATATACACCAGTGAGTGATGCTGTTCCTTTTATGACCACATCACATTTTTTATTGTATATCCCAAGATGGATTGTGTGCCACAGACTCCCAAGATTTACAGGCCTTCAGCTCACAGTGGTTGAACATTAGAAGGGCCTGCTGACATCTCGCCAACACTTTGGAAGAGGAGAATAAAAGCTGACATTTTATTGGCTCAAAAAGAGAGAAAGAAAGGGTGAGAGGAGAGTTGGGTTTGGGGGAAGGGGGAAAAAGGGAGGAAACTCGGAAAGGAAAAGTGATTCTGTTTCAGTACTTTATTTTTCAGCGTAGCCAGCTGTCACGGGAACCCTGCTAAAAAGGCAGAATTTATTGGGTATTATTTAGAAACTTGTCAGTGGTAATGACTACAGCCATGATTTCAATTATCACCCACTAAATATAGCTCAATTCACTGCCTTGCTGGCCATAATGAGCCACCCTGACATCATTCCTCAAAAATTCGATACCATGCTATTTTAATATTTTATGTTGACCACTGATTTAATTTTGCTCTCTGGTGCTTGGCATGTGGTAAGGTCCCACTCCCTCATGCACAGTTGGACAGTCAGAGCTATTGAGCTCAAAGCTGTCCCAGGGTTATATTTTTCCTTCATTGACAGAAATCCAATTAGTTTTAGTACACAGTCTGGCTGAGTAAAATGGGTCTTAAAATCTGCAATATGTTTCCTTGGTGTTTTAGCAGAGTGCAAAGCCAGTGATAGATCTTTATGATTTGAGCTGACGGGGTCCAAGTGGACTCTATCTTTTTTTTCCTGTTTTGGCATGTCAAAAACAAACTATTCATGTGATTTAGTCATTTTGATAGGCGTACCAGATTCTTTTGATTTTGTGTAAACATCCACTGCGAGTTGCTTGCTCTGGCTAAGATCTCTGGTCTCGTACATTTTTAAACATTTATTAAATACTTTACAAGCGCTACACAAATTCTGCCGAAACACCATGTAAATATGAGAGAGGGGGGGAATAAAGTCAGATGTATAATTCATTAGTGACATGTATACTAAGTAGACCATTTGGGGAGAGTTAATATGAACTCAGGTTTTGACATGAGGGTGTGCATTTTTAAGCGAACATTAAAGGATGGATGATTAGTACTGGCACTCAGCTGTCAATTACAGACTTGCTACTTGATACTGATATTATAGGGGAATTTTGATATCATTAAGCAGATTTTTTCTCTTTAGTTTTTTTCCGCTGTGACAAAGATTTTAATGAGTACACCACATGCTCAAGTCATTTAGGACAGTCAGGACCTCTCCATATGTAATTTTTTTTTACATTTATAAAAAGAGTACCGGGCTTTCACTTGAGACTAAATATGTGTTTTTTAGCCCATAACTCAGGCGCTGTTTATGTTCATCCCATCACATTTAGCCATCTCCTACATTGATGATATAAGCAACTGGAAAGCATGGAACATATTAGAACAAAGAAAGGAGAGGGATGGCCGTACTTCTACTTCCTTGGCTGAATCCCAGGTGGCATAAAGACGGGAAGGAAAAAAGGTTTGGAGCCTGTTTTGGACGATGAACAAAGGAACTTCCTTTTGGTATGGTCTCAGCAGTTTTGGTCGCTTCATGGTTTCCAATCTCCCATAGTCTCTCCTTGTGCACCCGGGGGTGAAAAGTGAAGACAGATACATGAATGCATTCATGCCAAAGTTTTAGAGGATGATTGCAATTTTTGCTGTGTTTTAAGAGAGGGTGCATGATAAATTCTGTCAGAGGACAAATAAATCCTACGCAATAAAGTGGAGTTGGAAGCTTGTGCTGGAGAAAAGGGCCTCACTATTTCCTAATGTCTTTTCTTTTTTAGAGTTGTGAAGGTGAGAGCATAATAATACATTTTATAAATATCCTAACAAGGTTCAATTATTATTTGAGAGTAAGTTGAGTGGCATTGTTTTGCACATAACCGCTCGATTGTGCGATTCCTCTTTTTGTTTCCCTATACTCTTGTAAAATCCTCCAACTGTCAAGCCCTGGACAGCTGCGGCACTTTCTCGGCACAGCTGTAACTCATTTCCTGTTTCCATTTTAGATAAGCTTACTCACATCTTTCACAGCTTTCGCTTATAAAAACCTCTGACTGTCCATCCAAGCTGCTATCCATAGAGGTTGATGTTGGTCAGACAAGAAGATTTGCCCGAGATAACGGTCCCTCTGCTCTCACTCGCTCTCATCTTCTTGTTTACTGTCTGCACTCGCCAACTCCATTTGCGAACCATGAAGAGCAAGTTTATAAAATGAGAGTAAAAGAATGAGCTCAGAAATCAAGGGCAAGTTACAGTTCTTTTGCAGCTACATCTGACATCCATCAGCATGGAAATATGTTTTAATGGTCAGACAGGCTGCAAGACATCAGTAAACTGTTGCCTCACTTTTCCACCCAGGGACATATTGAGATAAGAACCAGTGATGGCATGTTTCATGTCTATTCTGCTGACATGTTTATGCTGGAAAAAACTACAAGGAGCAACCCTTCCCATTTTTAGGCCCAACAGGCTCTTTTTTTGAACCCTTTTAAAACAGTGTTTATTCATCAGGATAAATACATCATCTCCCATCATACTTGCTCTCCTACTAACTGCCCTATTAGCTAAGAGTATGATTATGAGAGCAGCACACCAAATACCCCTCTGATCTTCCATGTCTGCCCAGGCATTTGGTGATGTTTAAGAGTTTATCCCCAGTGGTAAAGGCAAGATAGCTTTTTGTATTGGGGGCACTGTAGAGTTTCTTTATTTTCTTTCCTCTGTCTGGTTCACGGGCCCCTGGGTCTTCCAAAGCTCAGAACATGTCTGTACTCAGATGCTTCAAAAGCACCAAACAGCAGAGCAAGAGCAGAAGGAGGAGGCAGATGAAGAGGAGGAAGAAGAAGGGATAAAGGAGAGACGAAAGGAAATGGGAGGAGGGTAAAGAATCCTCACAGGGATGAAGAGTACATGTACAAGCAGACCAGCCAGAGAGGCCCAACAGGGTCTGCAGACTTGTGATCTGAAGGCCGTTTCTGTGTCAGTCAGATCAAAGTCGGCCGATGAGCAGGAGGAATCCCTTTACCGTCTCTGAGTATGGAAACCCTTATTGGTCGCTAGGTAAAAGGAGAGGGTAATAACTGAGAGCTGCCATGAAATGCTTTGGCTTGTGTTGGTTTTCATTGTTTTTATTTCACTTCAAGCTGAACAGAAATTCTCCCAAAGAGAGTGTTATTTACACAGCTAATCTGGCCTAGGCTCTTTGTTTTGGACAATACCCAACAATATGCCTGGAGCACTCCACTGTGTTTAACAGCCATGTTAAACACAGCATAAGTTAATATAATAGCTACTAGTTTACTACTTTTGTATGGTTTGATTGGTTGGAATTAAATTAGCATGGGATACTGCATTTATCCTCAAAATAATAGGGGAAAACAGCAAGATGATCAAAGTTCTTGTAAAATAAATACAACAATCATTACATTGTTGCTACTGCTAAAACAAAATCGAATATTTTACAGGGCAAATACTGTTCCTATGACTTTAAAATTCTTTTAATTTTTAAACAGAATAGTAAAAGACTTAAGATTATTAGCACTTATTGCTGTTCTTCTACTCATGGAATACACAGAAAGCTAATGTTAGCTGGCTAGTTAGCCAGCCTTTCATTTGCTGGTAGACTGTTAATCAGTGCTGAATTTCTTTGGTTGAATGGTGGTTTCTGCAGTTGAATTTTTCTACTGGTTACAACCATACAGCTCGGTACTGCTGTGACTGCTGGCAACAGTATTCTGTAGGATGTACTTGTAAGACTGACTGCAGTGCTTAGGAAATGAAAGTTGCCCATGTCAATCTGTAATGAATACGTAACATAAAATCTGGGTTTTAATAAGGATGCTAATGGACTGGGTATAAATACAGTTTTATTTACAAAAGCACATTTCCACACAGCAATGTTTCACCATAAGGCTCTGAAACTGATAGTAAAAGCTTGCTTGGAGAAGATGTGATTGACTGATGATTTTTTTATCCATTTGCATGACAGCTGCCTGCATAAAAGTGACATTTGAGATTTTGTGCACAAGGTACACTGGGTTACCTGTCACTACAAAACTAGGCAAAACTTGACCAAATTTGAGTCTGTGCACTCACTTTGTTCACAGTTGTTGCAAAAGTTGACCCAAAATTTACTGTGTGAATACAGACAACCTTTTAGATGATGAATTGCTGAGTTTTAACTGTTGGACATTTATACAATGTCATTCAGATTGAGCAGCTGAGATTTAAATATATCCCAAGTCTATTTGACAGCATTTACTCTGTACTGAACATTGATCATTTTGAACAGTATAACAAAGGACAAATCAGTCAATCAATGAATCACACAAACATTGATGGGTGTGGCAACTAAGGAAACTATCTGAGCTGCAACTGTTTAAAGTGGAAATGTTCTGCTATCAATGTGTTAAATAAAAAGAATTTGCAGTCCTTGATTATTAAGACATAGCAATATCAACCTGTGTATCATATCTGCATAACAGTGGAAAATTAAATCTTTATTCCAGATGAGCTCACCAATCCCTGTAGAGATTAGGAATGCAACCTAAAATTGAGCCTTGGGGAACACTGTGATTAGGTCTATAAATCAGTGATTTGAATAATGTTGTTTTATCAGTTAGGTCAACGCAGGTACCATAGAGGCTACCTAGAATATTAAGTTTAAATGCTGTAGGATGTAAACTTAATACTTTAAGTTTACATCCTACAGTTGATACCTTAAAGTATCACCAAATGTTATTTTTTAGCAAAGACATAAAAATATTTTCATATAATATTTATTTACATGGAGGGTATTTGCCAGGATCAAGTTAGACATATAGGAGACCTATAGAGTCTTTCCACTCTGAATCCAAGACAGTTTGTCATTCAAACTCACCTTCTCACGCTGCGAGCATGTAGTGAGTGTATCCTTCTACAGGCCCAGCTGTTTAAATTAATTATTAGTTTTATAGCGAACCCTGAGGCCTTGCACAGGCAGCTAATCCCTGTAGAGGGCTAATCCGACCCCACGTTACAGAAAATCAATGCTGTTCTTTGGTGTAGGCATGCCATCAGGGCACGGGGACACATGTCAGACAGGCCTCCTGATTTTTTTATGAGATGTGTTTTTTGAAGTGGTCGAGCCAGTGTTGGATGCTCGAGGTGGCCAGAATTGAAAAGAGTATCCGGAAGCGATAAAAAAGGGCTTGTATTTCTCACGGGATGCAAGTGTGTGTTTGCGTTTTTTTTTTTTTTCCCCCTGAATTATTTTAGCTGAAGCTGAACAAATTCATGGACAAGTGGAAAAAAATGCTGCTGTCACAAATTCGAGTTGCATGCGTTTATCATAATGATTTTTTAAAAAATATATAGAATCTTTATAAGTTATTAAGAACAAACAATCTGGCAGGGCGAGGAGAAATTAATACCAATGATGAAAGTTGTATTAATATTCATTAAAAAGTATCTTGTACTTAAAAGTAGTCCCTGTTATAAGATACTTTGT
This sequence comes from Girardinus metallicus, assembly GCA_903067095.1. Taxonomy (NCBI): domain Eukaryota; kingdom Metazoa; phylum Chordata; class Actinopteri; order Cyprinodontiformes; family Poeciliidae; genus Girardinus; species Girardinus metallicus. Next base: position 9,263 of record CAEGAE010079587.1, on the reverse strand, counting down.
TTCTGTTAAGATGACCTCCCAGCACTCTAAGTAAACATTGGCTATCAATTTGTTTTTTGGATGATTGTCTTGCATTGGTTGATTTTTATGGGATTTTGTTTGTCGTGATATAGTTTGAACTATGTCATCCTCGCTATTTTTCTGCTCTGATGGCTGAGAACTGCCAGTTGAGTCTCTGTAAACATCAAGCTCCACAGCTTGCTTCATAATTTGATGAAAGGGAGGGATTGGAGTAGTCATTTTGAGAATGTCAATTTGTGTCTTTTTAGCAATAAATCTTATCTTATGGCCCAAAATGAGAACATCCTATTTTGTCTTGGCAATGATATGGACAGTCTGTGATTTGAGATCAGTTTAATATCTTGTCAGATTTGATACATGGCAGAAATTGAAACCACCATTCATTTTCTTTCGCCCTGTCAGGGTTTAATACCATTCAGAAAAGATATGAATATTTCTCAATCCTTGGTCTCATTTCATATTCTCAACTGTCTGTCAGTAATTGGAGGATAGGGAGTGAGAGATGATCTGACCCAGTCCCCTACTTTTTTGCACCTCTCATTCTGCCTATTAGTTTAGGCTTACCAGCTTTCTCTCTCTGTCATCGAGACTGGCAGCTGAAGATAATGGCTTTCATAATGTGTGGAGCTTCATTCCAAGCTCCTCCATGTTTCTCTTTACAGAAAGACAAAAAATGTCGAGCTCAGTCAATGTATTCATTTCTTCTGCTGGGATATTAATGGGATGAACCTTGCTGTCTTCAGCTTTTTGTTACAGGCTTCGAATACCTGCACAAGAACACTCTTCTGTTTGCCTGTAGAGTTCACAAAGATCTTAATTTTCATTTACGCTAAGTCAGCCAGACAGGGAGGTTAACATAACTGAATACCTTTAAGGTTTTTACCCAATTATACTCAGTGATTGCCAGAGAAATGAGATCCGGTGATATTGAAATGGCTGAGTAATTCTTGTTTGTTTTGCAATGTGCTATCAAGTTGCCATCAACATGTGACATCTGGTAAATTATGTCTTTTATGGGGCCAGGTTTTGAAGTTGAGTGAAATATTTGTAATGGGGGGGGGGATATTTTGAAAAGTTGTTTACAGGGCCAGTTAATAACTTCTCATTTAACTGGTTGAAGAAGCCTCCAATAGTTTTTGTGGCTGCATTTTATTGCTCCTCGCTGAAAACAGTGACAGAGTGACAAACAACAAACGTATTGTAAGCACTGACAATACATTAGCTAAGAATTACATGGTGATAATAGTGAAGTTAGCGTCCACATTTCAGGTACACTGTGAAATTCTTGATTGCTCAAAATACAAAGGGCTTTTACTTTGAAGAGCAGGAAGTGTCTGTGTAATAGCAATAGCTTAACAGCAAGATAAAAGGATGTTGAGGCTAAGTGTGTTTTGTTCTGAAATAACTGAGTCCTTTAATGGATTTATGTCTAACATCAGTATGTAGATGCTACAACAAAGAACAGATGATGAACCATCACCGTTCATAGCTCAAACACTTGCCTAAACAGAAGTATATGTGCATCTCTGTCTGATCTATACTTCTAACTCCTGAAAGTATGAGATGTAGATTGTTTGAGACAATTCTCAGACCTTGGATCCAAATAATAAATCGAGTCTTTAGAATGTGAGTTTAAGTCAAGACTGAAATCTATAGTTTTGCAACATGAGAACAATTACAGTCTAAGTTGTAAAGTCCAGCCTTGCTTTTCATCTTAAGACAGTCAGTAGGTGCAGTGTGTCAGGCAGTATATGGGTCCCCCATTTTAAAGCATTTTTACAAGATGGATAAAATGGAGATTGGAACTCTTTGTATAAACTTGATAGGCATTATTTGTTGCTCATACTGAAACATATTAGCGTTTTGTATACCAGTATATTGTTATTCAAGATGGTAGTATTTTTCTTCCATAATGTGAAACAATACTGAAGAAATTTGTTTTAGTCAGTTTTTCAAAATAACTTGCATTAGTGATTCACAACATTCTAATTTAAAACCTTTTTTGATAATTATTGCAACGGTTGAATGTAGAAACAATACTTTGATTTTTCTTTTGTCTGAATTAGCTACCCCATTTAAGCCTTACCCTTTGCTTACAGTTGTTTATCTAAAGCCATCAGTCATTATCTTTTTCTCTGTTTTCTGTGAACAATGCCCACAACTTGAAATTATGATACTTCAAAGTTGACTTCTCTGATCACTGGCTAACACAAATCACAATATAGATGAAAGTGAAAAAGGCTTTTGAAGAATTCACTTTTCCTTTTAACATGATGCTCATTGCACATGAATGTGATTAAAGGTTATTAGAAACAAAACATAAATTTTTTTTCTGTATTTAGGTTTCTTTGTCAGCTTGGGAGCTGTCCTAGCATTTAAATGTCCATTAGCAACCTTTTAACTTACAACATTTTTGAAATACATAAATTTTCTTTCCTTGCAGCTTCAGAGCCACCAAAATTACTTTAATTAGAAGTTCTGCTGGAGTTAATGTGTTGTGCTATCAGCTGTAGGTTGGGTGCATGCTATCTTATTGTAAAGGAGCTTGCCAAGAATGTCTGATTAAGAGTCTGAGGAGAGATTAATAGATGTTCCTTCTCCTTATTTGTTATCACTCTTTTAATGCATTAACCAGCTACAGCGTGTAATAAATGGAGGGAAGTCTCTGCATTTCCGCAGTCTGACACTATCTATCTATTTGTCACCCCAGCTTGGTGTTGATCCGATGTCTCTTCTGACAGCACATCCAAAGTCAGTTTCTGAGTCCTGTGCAATTTCAGCAGCAGATGGAAAGGTGTTTAGGATCTGCATTTTAATCCTGGCCCTGTTTAATGTTTGCCCCCCTGACAATCTGGGCCAGACATCGTTTTAATAGTATGTACAGTGATAAAGCCAATAAAATGTCAGAATGATTGATAATCTGAGCATTATAGCAATATGACTTTCCAGTTCTCCTCTGCGCTCCAATGATGGTTTCCAAATTGAATCTTTTATATGTGCTTGTGCATATGTATCCATGCACATTCACAGGGTATACATGTGCACACCTTTGTTAAATTTTAGGTAAAGCGAAAAGAAAAATCTTGTTAGTTTCCTGTGAATCAGTTATAAGTGTTTATGCATTACATTATTTCCAAAATAATAAGGCGCTTCTGCTAAAGAGATTATGTGAGAATTTTTTGGCCTGTTTACCGTATTTATCTGGAAAATATGGTTCATAGTGGGAGCAGTTACAAGGATGATTACCATATTTCCTCCGTTAAATAAATGATATGAAATCTTGCTTTCCTCTGAGTGTCAGAAGTGTTGAATGGATGAACCAGTTGTGGGAGTGTGTCATATCAAAGCTGGCCCATTTATGTCTGCTGGGAGAGGAGGTAGAAGACAGGATGCTGCTGAAATCTCTTGACTTATGAACTTATCCAGATCCTGGCCCTGGGTAAGATCAAGAGTCAGTCTGAATCTGGACACAGACTGTCCAAACCATTGTAGAGATACATTTCGTTTTTCAGCCCTTCTATTTGGTTGTTAGACTCTTACAAGTTACATCTGTATGTAGTTGTCCAGGTAAAGCTTATTAAGATGTGAGTTTCCTTATTCAGGTCTTTTATTCTTTCTGATTGAAATCTTAACAAAAACACAAAGTTTAAATGATTGATTTCTTCCTCAGTCTGTGTTATTTGCTTTCAGCTTGACAACATATGTGGGCCTTTATAGTGCAGTCAGCATCTCTTTGGAGCTTACAAGCAAACTCAGAGCCTTACTGCCTCTGACTGGTAGTCAAAGAAGAGTCTTTGTTTTATGTAAATGGTGATTGATGACAAGTCTGGCACAACTTGCAGTTTTTGACAAAACGTATTGATGGCTGCTCTCAGTAAAGTGTTAGTCCAGGTGACAGAGCAATCCATTTTAAGATGAATGTGAGAGCAGTCGAGGAAGAGCGACTGGAACAGAAAAGTCATCAGCACTTTCAGATACAGGTTCTGTTTGTTTCTCCTTTCACGTCACAGCATTGTAGTCATGTCTTACAATGGAAAATGTTGAACATAAAAAGTTGTGATTGGCATTTGTTGACATATTGCTCCAATGTGTTTTATCACTGACTGGGTTTTGTTTCCATTCTTTCTCATATTTGGAGGAGAATGTTTAATTTTACATAGCTTGTCCTCATTTAACCCATACTTTCTGTGGAAGCGCAAAGACGAATCAGTAACTGGTGACTGGCTGCAGTAAATTAAATGCACAATAACTGATAGAAATTAATAAAAGGTTCTTGCTTTGTCATCCTTGCAATTAACCTTGGTGCTGCTGTGAAAACTAAATTGTGTTATTTGCAACAAATGAACCTAGAGGCATATTACATTAACACAGAACAACCAATCATGGAGCAGTAGCCATGTTTAAAATGTTACTATGATCACATTCACCTTTGTTCATTCACAACACAAATTAAAAATCTTGGTTTCAGTCAATAAAAAGAAACATAGCATTGGCAAAAGAATGTGCTGGTCAATTCACATTTTTACCCTTTCATATGTTTGGAGTTTTTGTCAATATAACTGTGAAACCATATGGTTTTGAAAATGTTTCTAATTTAGTTATCCCATTTTTGTGTATTTATTTCACTTTTATTTCTTACTAAACACTCAGTAAGATAAATGGTGTCTTTATAAAGAAAAATAATATAGCTAAGAATGGATTTAATGCAATGCTAAAGACATTTTCTCAGTGTGTTGGTAAAATTCACTATAAAGAACATCTGAGTGAAATGAAGAATACTACAACTGCTATGCTAATTTTGATAACAGCAATTTTATTTATTTAGCAAAAGAGATGATTCTTGAAGCAACCTGGTTTTGTATTAATTCTTTTTGTCTATTTGATTTTTAACCATAAACGTGATGGTGCCTATGTCTCCCACATTTGTTTGAGAAAAGATGGAGAGTATCCTGAACAGATCCAGGATGCTCCCTGCGCTTTATACTTTTAACTTTTTTCACGACATCAACAAAAGTTTGCTATTAATCTTTGTTTTATAAAACCTTTTAGGCTCACATTTACCATGATGTCTGATTCCAGAGGTTAAACTATTTAAAATTAACATCCACTAATGCCACCTTACATCTAAGATGCCTGAATATCAGGTTTTAATTAAAAGTATTTTTCAGTTCAGCCAGAGCTAAAAACCTGTTTTTTTAACTTAAAGTAAAAAAAAAAACAACAACTAATAAGTAAACTTATGTTTTTTTTTTTTTCTTATTTCTTTCAATGTTTAGATAAAAGGAATAAATTTTTTCTGCTTTTACTCTAGCACTGCAAATATGTATCTGGAAAAAAGAAAAAGTGTGTCAGTGTGAGTTCATTCAGAGCTTATGGGACCTGTGAGAGATTTTACAGCCTCTGGGTTTGTTTGAATAAGATGGTTGTTCCATGATCTTGTGATGATAGATTTCAATTCGCTCTTGTTTTCAAGACTTTTACGCTACAGTATTGTAGTTTTACTAATGAAAACACCATCAAACAGGATTTTAGATTTGGATGTAAAAAAGTATTGAATGCATTAGGGCTGAGGCAGTAAGAAAGCAGCCAATATCTCATAGTCTACCTTTAAAAAAAAAAAAAAAAAAAAATCTGCATGAGGCAAAGATAAAAAAAAAAAAAAAAGTATTCTTAAAAACTGACTTGGTGCTGACATGTGTCTGACAAAACCAGATTTAACAGATGCTTCAAGGGGACCTTAACCCATGAAATCACGCTGTCCTGCATCCAGAGCCCCACCCTCTAACTGCTGTATAAATAGATTCTCGTGACAGGGTAATTCATCTCTGGCCATGAAAACATCAGCTTTAAAAGACAGCTCACTGAGACCCCGTGCTTGTTAGGGGCCAGATCAGCAGCCCAGATGCCTGGGATGTAAACTCATGAAGAGAAGATTAATTTATCTGTCATCCCTGACTTTGACAGTTGTTGTAAATTTGACTCCGGCCTCTGCACATGGAAGGAGTAGGAGGAGGAGACGACGGGGTAGAAATGAGAGACGAGTAAAGATATGGAGAGGAGCGTGAAGAGAGGGGGAAAGTGAGAGGCGATGTCATTAATGAGGGTGGGGTAAGATGGGGGTGAGTGTGTGTCAGAAATTTTAAACGCACAGCACTGACAAGAGAACTTACTCACTTAGTTCTAGTGTACACCTGGACTACATCTACAGCAGCACCTCTCCAGATGATGTGTTTGGAAGCTGATTGTTGGAAGTTTGGCAGCAATTCTGCTCAATGTGCAACACTTTTTCCTCCTTCCAGTCTCCCCCTGCTCCTCTTTTTAAGATGGAGGCCACATAAGGCGCACTGCAAAATGAGGACTGGTGGTGTCAGGGAAGCCATTTGGGGTCTGATTGATAGTAGCAGGCGAGCCACATGGCGGCCATGTTCTCTGATCTCCCAATGTGCAAGCCAAGCTTGGCACTCCCTGGGAAAGGGGAGAAGCTCTTTTCCCCCTCTTTCTTTTTTTTTTAAATTAAATACCAACAATGACAGACACATAATATAGTTCTGTGCATGTCTGTACAGTGTTTTAGGAAACTTTAGGTTGATAGTATAATTGTTTTTATAATCATAATTATTATTATTACAACAAGACATCAAAGTAACATAAAAATACAAATGTCTTGACTAATTTACAAATTTACAAACTCTTTCATACCAGGTCCAATTTCTGATTAGAATCCATTTTTCTCCCTTTCTTTTCATCAAAAAGAAATTACGAATTACAAACTATGTTCAAAAACTTGCTTTTATTTCAATCATTTCTTATGGGAGTTGACCTGAATTCAACATACAAATAAAAACAAGCTATAAACCATTCTTGCATAACAAGATGGTAGATTCTCTCTGGGCAGGCACCCTCTAAACTATGGACACCCAGGGAGTGCCTTAGTGAAAGAAAAAGCTAGATTTTTCAAAGATTAAATCTACGTAAACAGCAAGTTTGATAAATCGATTTATTGCCTAGATGAGACTCTTGGCAATAGGTGCTGCTGCCACATGGATCGGCCTGAGTTTTTCAAAAACAATCTAATGGAAATGTTATCTCCAACCATCTCTTGGGTTTACACAGAATGGTGTTTAAAGGAAAAATATGTAGCCAAAGACAACTGTGTTGATAACTACCTTGTTGAAATCAGAGATAAGAGGAGAAAGGGTATAATGGTTTGAATTGAGATGATAGAAAGGCATCACTAGCTCATGTTACCACTCCTTACAGTCAAGGCTTGCGTAACACCATCTCTGAAAGCACATGGTAAAAGCAAAAGCCATTTGCATTTACCATGTGCTACCTTGGGCTACAGCAGCAGCAGACCATTCTGCTGATAATGGAAAACTTGTAACTAGTTTTAGCTGCAACATTCAGATGGTAGGGTCAGAATTGGACATAAATGATTTGCATGGATGAATCCTACCTTGTATCAACAGTTCCTGATAGTGATGGTAGTGTAAAGTGTGGCACATGGTTTCTTGGCCCAATCTGGGCAGACTTGCACTGTCAAAATAGAAATCTTTTCTGAGATTTTTAATAGAATGCATAAGAATTAAATTTTTTCTTCTTCTGTTTGGCCTTCATGCTCTGACTGGAGGCCTGTCCTACCTACCACTGAATTAAATTTATCTTTAATTTAATTCAACATTCATGGCCTTTTTAGAAGTATGACTTTTTGGGGGATTTCTTGCTATGTCAAGTTTATACACAGGACACAAAGGCAAATCCATTAATTTGATAACATATTTTAAACACACCTTATACATCTCATTGCACCAAGGAGGAGTGACAAATATGCCTCACAATATCCTGAGCTTTGTTGTGGATTAGCATGCTAATAGACTTTTGACTTGATTTGACAGACCTTGCTTCCCCCTGGAGAGGGCCAGCCTCAAGCCATGGAAACAGTACTGTAAGCGGGGTAGGCAGGGAAAGGAGAGGGAGAGGTTTCCTTAGGTTTCCTTTTTCTTTCTTTTTTTAGAGATTGGTTTAAGGAGGAGTGTGTTTCTGGGTAGAAGAGAATATGTGAGTTGATGCGAGTTTTAAAGAGTGTGAAAGATATTACCAATTAGCATGTGGAAGAAGAAAGTTTCTGACAGGAGAGGTAACCTAGTCATGATAATATGGTGACTTAACAGGCTCCTCTCCTCCCCCTTTTGTCTGTGACTCCTCACAGCTGTGGACTTAAGAACTTTTTTTCACCTAAAAGGAAATCAAAAGATAATCCAGAGTTTGATGCTCGAAGAAACTCTGGAGTTAGAGGAGAAAAGAGGTCACTGGTGTATAGGGCAATGGGTTTAAGCTGTAAACCCTTCACAAAAGGTTCTGACAGAGTGAGTTCCTCTCCAATCCCTCTAAGTGTATTTTGAGAGTTCTGAGCACCTTCTCAGTGCATGACTAAACCTACCAAAGAATAGGGAGATAAAAGAAATTGAAGGGGGTTAAGAAGAAGTTTAATTTCCCTATGGAAACAAATATCTGGTATCAATCAAGGAGGTGAAATTGAATCCTCTCACCTGTTCCATGTTTGTTTATCAAAATTCCCCTGAATAATTTCAATAGCTACTTACTTTTGATTGACAATCCTTTCATAGTTTTGTCGACACCAATTGTTGGTGTTGTCAGGGGGGTTTGGCAACTTATTCCAAACAGATTATAAAACTGACTAAAGATTTGTTTGGATTTGTTAGAGAAAGACCTGAGTCAGCTTTTTAACTGCTGAGTGTTAATACCTAAAGTTGCTGGAGACTTTGTTCTGGTGAAGTGAGCCATATAAGTCACCATATTTAAGTGAATCAAGACAATTTTATCATTTGGGTTGAGAAAAATAACAGGACATCTGAGTTAATTTAAGGCCAGGTTGGACACATTTCTATTTCTATTGTTGGTAACACTTTATTTGATGGGTTGTGAATAAGAGGTGTTATGTCATAGATATGACATAACACCTGTCATGAACATGAGTAAGTCTTCATGAATATTTATGACTGTTGTGATAAAGTGTCATTCGGTAAATCATGACACTTTTAATACAAAGTTGACATTATGCTTTAGCTTTAATAACAAAAAACTACATAATTTTTAAAGTTTAACCAGTAATACTTTTGTAACAAGTTTATGTCAGGTCATGATTTCTTGGTTAATGTCAAGTTGTCATAACAAAGACATTTTGAATAATGTCAACTTTGTATTAAAAGTGTCATGATTTG
>CAEGAE010079575.1:0-85798 GCA_903067095.1 Girardinus metallicus | reverse complement strand
ATTTCATTGGGCAAAATAAAAAGCAATAAATTATAATTGCAGTTTACTAATTTATATTTGTGAACAAACAGAGCTTAAACTCAAAGATTAAACTCACAGCATCAGATTGTTGCTATGGTAACAACACAATCTATGAATACAGTTGTTAGACCTTCTACAAAGTAAACTTGCCTGCTCCTTAAAAGATTTCATTTAATTGTTAAACAATTTAAATTATTTGCTGAAACCATGAAATCAAATTTAGCAGCATTGATAATTCCAATAAACAAATGTTACATTTATGTATCTGTCTGTGCTAAAATATTAGCATTTATGGGCCCCTGAAGCCCTGGGGGACCTTATGGAGCTGATGACTTAATTTAGATTAAACAAAAGTGCAAATAATTGATATTCACTTTAATTGTCTTTTTTGATTAGTTGTTTTTAAGACTAGTTGTGGATTTAAATAGCGTTTCACTGGCGATGTTTTCCGTAACATATAATTACCCAGTAATTATATAAACCGGGCTTAGCAAGTATTCTGAGGGAAACTCTGCATATGTACATAAACATAAATTGCTTTGGGTTTATGTTTAATGCAAAGGACACAAAGACATAAAAGAAAGGGAGATAGGTGGGGCAAAACGTTAAAAAAGAAAGGAGATAATAGAATGAAGGAAATATAAGGCGATATGCTAGAAGTCTGCTTCTACACCTGCAGAAAGAGAGAATGAACAGAGAACTCAGTTCCTTTTGTTACATATATGGATTTATAAAACTTCTTAAAATTAAGAATTTCAGTGTTTAAAACACTACTGTCTTCATTCATAACCTATGATTAATAATATCCAGTTCACTGATTATTTTACATTTAGTAATTGTTTTAGTAAAAATTTTACATGAGTTTGCTACCTGATACGACCTAATCAGACTTCTCTTCCACATGAAGAAATGAAAGGAGACAAGATGGTGAAATGCTGTGTTATAATTTTTATGCCAGTGAGTTGTGCTAATGACTTTACTTTAGTCTTGAGATCGAGTTTGGTTCACTTAAAATAACATTAGCTCATTAGCCTTTAATCTGCTAAGTAGTTAGTACAAGCTTTGTTAATTATTCACACTTATACCAAAGAACATGTCATCAAGTCAGTTTTTTCAAGCAATATTTTGTGCAGTGTTTTATATTGAGTCTGAATTGCTGCCTCGCAGCAAGAAAGTTTAAATCTTGTCGTTCCTGTGTGGTGTTTGCATTGTGGGTGTCTTCCACAGTACTAAAACATGAACGTTTGTTTAATTGGCTACTGTAATTTGCCCCTGGGTGTGACTTTGTGCATGGTTATTTACCCTGAAATATCAAAGCAGCTGTAGAAATGGGTTAGATCAGTTCAAAGTTTGACCCAGGAAAGACTTGGCAAAATAACCCAAAGGAGTTGATTTTATCCCATCAGCTTTCAGCATGTACGTGTGTCCTATTTACATGACGGGAAGAAAAGTACAAGTGTAGTTAGAGGCAGACCATCTAACTGGGGCTAGTCCTACTTAAAACACTAATTCCTTTTCTACATTTCCCAAGTCAGTAGGTCCCGTTGGGATCTAGTTACAGAGGATTCGATACGGAGTAAGTGATATCCAACGAAAACAAGCCTTGTTTCTCCATGTTCCATAATAAATCCTTTTGTTAAACTAATACCACTGTTAGAAAAGGTTAAAATAAGACGACAATTTCACATCTTTCACAAACACCGAGACAGCATTTTTCCGTTAAGAACTGAAGTGGGCCTAACGCATTGAGCAGTTACCCCTTTTTACACAAACATATTGGGAACAAAAGGTAGCATTCCTGCCAAGAGACCGATGCTATCAGTAAACGCAAAAAAAGCTTTTCAGGACAAGTCAAAACAGCGCTTTGTCAAAAACTAATCTAAAATAAGGAACGATGTAAAAACATAGCAGTTCATTTATTATGAAGGAAGAGTTTTGAAAGCACTGTGAATTGATGTAAAACAGAACAGTGAGTACCTCTCACTGCGGCTACTGTGGAGGCCAGAGGCAGATTCAGTCATATTGGAGCCCAAGGCAAGTTATAGGCTTCCGGCCCTCCAGTTCCCTATTTTGTCATTATTTTTTAACCGTTATTTCTCTAAGACCTACTTTCAGCTGATTGTTTCTTACTGCTGCAAGTAAGAAGTTTATCTAGTTTAACTCACATTTGCCATCTCAAAATCTCTATAAGAGCAAAGAGATCTTGAGGTTCTTGATTTATAGGACCTTAACATCTCTTAAGGTACTATAAATGTTTATAGATGTTGGGGTTAGTTTTTCTGAATACAATCAGATTCTGACACTGGTGGATGCTGGTATAGGCACATCCCAGCTTGTCATAAATAGCACACTATATATATGCATGTTCTTAATGATGAAATATAGATAATCGTGTTCTTAAAGGGCCAGTATTATGTAAAATTTACTTTTTTGAGTTTTACATGTTATAATGGTATTCCCTCATCAAAAACATGCCTATAATGTTGCCGTGATTCTTTCCTGCATGTTTGAGAAATCCTTTAATCTCCCATGGCAACCATTCAAGCTGTGCAAAACGCCTGGGTGGACCTAGCTCCGCCTTCGAGGCACAGCTCCTCCTCAGAGCTGGAGTTTCCAAGCTTCTGTCTGACAGAGCAGTCTTCCCCCGTGGCTCCCTGACTCAGCTCCTTCAGACTAGCCAACAGCAATTAGCAAACACCTTGAGGAACTGCACATTGGCTGAACTCATTATAGGAGCTGCTTCTCAATAAAATGCAAGTAAAAACATTGTTAAAGGGTTAATAGAGGAGTAATCTTGTGATGACTTCCTGAAGGTGGAGTTTCACAAAGAGCAGGAGTTTTTAAAGAGACGGAGGCCCAATTTTGAGGTGATGGATTACAAGGCAAATTTCTTTTAAGTCATATTTGATATATGCAGCATTTTTAGAACAACTGAAGGTAGCAATTACTTGATTGTGCTATAGAATGGCAACATATGCCTGCAAAATTCATAATAATTTAATTTAAGATGTGTTTCTTTCCTATATGAAGCCACTAAAGCCTAAGAGGAGTATTGGCAGTAACGTCTTCCTTTTCTCCAACATAGAAAGTACTCCTAGATCAGTGCTTCTGTTTTGTTTTTCTGTGTATGCTCTCTATTCTCAACTTCCGGATGCCCGTTCACACTGAGCCAGGTGCTGCCTGAAGTTTCTGCTTGCTAACAGGGAGCATTCCTCTACACTGTCACTACATGCATGCTTGGTACGAGGGATTGCTGCAAAGTCAGGAGGAGTCCAGGAAGAGTAAATGCTGCAACTCAATGATTCGATTCAATCTACTGGATTTTATTAGAAAGAAGACGTTTTTTAACCAATTAGAATAATGAATTGAACACTGTTTGATAGCTGGGATGAACTGGAATGTACGTGATTGAATTGAAAATACCCATTTAAAAAAATACAGTGAAATGAAAAGTACTGTGAATTGGCGCTATACAAATAAACTGAATGAAAAATAACTCACCTTATTTGCACTTTATAAGTGATTGTGCTTTATTGTACTTCCAGAGAGATTGCTGTGACATTATTAAACTGTAGCCCTGCATCTCGTGCCATTTGGAAATGACTGATAACATTCCCTCTAGTCAAAATACCATTCTCACTCGTCAGAATTGAAATCACAGACCTATCCTAATGTCATTTTGGTGCCATTGGCAATTCCCTTATGTGCGTAATGGTTAAATCTGCCTCTGGTAGATGTGTGTGTCGACATGAGCTATACCGCACAAATATATGACAGGAGCAGAAATCAGCGGCATGCCAGCAAAAAAGAAACCAAAGGAGGATTTGTTAGCAAATGGGAGAAATAAACAACAATGGATTTCCAGGTGAAGAAAGAATGTCTTAGAGGACACATATCAATATATGAGAAATGTCTCTTTGAAAGGAACTACCAAATATGGGTTATGTCATCAGGAGCTGCACAGCATGGCTACCCAATGTTACAAATGGAAAAACAATTATTTTCTTGACACATATTGTGTTTTAGCAACATAGTAAAAATGGAGCGAGGATGGGACCCAACATTATTTATGCTATAGGGAGGCTACTAATAATCTCTTCACCCCCATGATCCCCACACACACACATCACACACAACCAGACAGCCAGAGTCTAACTCTCCTTATTTGTGATCCATAGGGGGGGGGGGCAGAAAATGTTTGGAAACCACTGGGGGGGCCCAGGAGGAAAAGTTTGGGACCCACTGTGTTGGAGATTTCAGCATCACTTCATGAATAATCTGTGATGCTTAATTGTGTCATTCTGTATGCCTTATTCTCAACTACACCATTTTTTTTCCCCATCTTTTTTTTTTTAAACAAATTTTTGATTTTAGACATTGAAATGATTTTAGCTATCGTGAACCGCAAGCTTGGAACACAATTAAAGGGACAAAGCTGAAAAAAATTATTACACGTGCTTTTAAAGCTTTTAGAGAATTGAAAACACACAAAAGATTGAGCTTCAGGAAGTAAGCACCTTTAAACTGGAACAAAACATTCAAGTGTATTACAATATGTTGCCACAGAACAAATGTCGGTATGTGTCAAAGGACCAGCATTTTAATTGTGTCTGAGCGCTTTGTCCCTGCTGGGGGCGGATGCTGCTGCCACTCTGCTGTTACCATGGAGTGAGCATGCTCGCTCTGAAGCAGCGTTCAGGTAAGTGGTACTTGTCGGGGTAATATCTCACGAACGGCTAATCAGTATTACTCATGTTTCCTGACAGGAGTTTTATGATGTTGCAGACTACAGTATGAATACCTATTTTAATTTGATGGTGGTGGGAGGGGGGGATTGTACTGATCCTGCAGGATTATTTCCTTGTTAGATATTACTAGATCTGCTGCTTTCGTATGACCTACTCGAGGGAATGACCAGATGTCACATGCCGTAAGCCAACTAGGCTAAAAGATGGCAATTTGGGAAGCTTGGCAGGCCTAGCAAACAAAAGGGGTCCACATAAGCCCAAATGCACAATAAAGAAGGCAATTGTAATTAATTTACTTCAGACAAAATATGGGTCATACTGCTGTAGCGGAAATAAGGATATGAAGCATGGCACACAACTCCTTTGCTGTGTTTTTCACTGATCTTTTTTTTTTTCCTCTCCTGTTTGAAACAGAGTGGCTGAAAATCGGCTTTCCAGTAAATCAAAAACAGCGTCTCGCTTTACAGGTGAACAAACAGGCCTTTTGTTTGAGCTTCGTATTTAATATATGGTGCCCAACGCAACTCCTTTCCAATTACAACATATTCTGCTCTCACTGTGATTAATCTACACCGCACAGGAAGCTTTACAGCCTGAAAGGTTTGTGCCCTTGTGGTGCCATGTAAATGTGTGTTTATAGTTGATGAATTCAGTCTGAAAGGCAGTGATCAGTGCCAAAAGCAGTCTGCTCTCTCCAACACCTTTTCAGAGACCAAATTTATGGGTTTTTTCTCTTCCTTTTAGCTCACATGAAAGCAAACAGAAACATGGAGCTTGAGCATATATATAATCTGTGGTGGTTCTAGCATGAACTTTAATGTAGAGGGAAGAGAAAATTAGAAAATAGATGAGAATAAAGTAGAAAATATGTTGAGAATTGCAATTTTAAGCTGAGCAACTCTTTCCGTGTTCCCACCTGAAACCATTTGAATCTTTTTAGCTTTCCATAGAGAAATTTGCGGAAGAGACCAGCACTCTGTGATAAAGGCATTGATGAAGCTAGCACCATGTCCACATTGCTTGTATTGTATATTCTAAGCACTCTGGTTGACCAGATATCAATGATTACGTAAGCACTGTGAGAATACAGAAACTGGCTAACAATTAGCCGCTAATGATGCTAAAGTTAGCATCTACTTTTGGAGCTTTCTAACACAAGACGCACCTAAAAGGCAATATATGAACAGGTCAAATCTGGACTAGATCACTCTAAACTATATGCAGATTTTTTTCGAGCATAACCTGTGAGTTATAACATCTTTACTACAATTTTAAAAACAAAATACTGGTGTATCAAATATTCCTGTATCATTGCAACACTTCTGACTTCAATCTTCACCAATGTAAACATTTTCAGAGCAGGTTGTGTCAGTATTAAACATTTATCCGAGTGAGGAATGACTTTAACCCATGGGCAAGCCCCGGCTCCCGTGGAGATTTGACCAGGCAGCATCTCGGGTCACCGCGCAGCATACAGACGGAGACAGAAATCAGCTGGACGCCAGACCCGCTGCCAAACCTGCGATACTTGAGATTATGAAAGCGGTGTTGGTCTGAGGAGCGAGTGCGTGAAGTGTTCGGATAAATATTCATGTAGGACTGTGTGTGCAGTCTGCTGTGGAGGTGGAAGGTGGTGTGTGTGTGTGCGATTATGTGTTTGGACATGTGTCTGTACACGGTGTTCTGATGCAGCCACTCGCCACTCCACCCCTCCTCCCCTCCACACCAGCACAGGGCCAGCCAAGGTTTGCAGTCACATGTTCGCCGGGTCTCCAGGGCTAATCGGCGGGTACGTTGGTCACCGTTTCCAGAAAGAAGGGACCACTGAGGAGGACGTCCCTGTCCGCCCCATAAAATTTGCCCTCCCTTTCTTCCTTTCTTTCTCCACACTTTCAAGCCCTTTCTTTCACTCCTGCATCATTTTGCGCCTGAACAATGCTAGCACTCAGTTTTCCCACTTATCTCTCTTTTGTGCTCGCATTCTCTCATCACCCTCTTCTCATTATGTGGTAAGTGTCAGGTTTGTCGATAGCGTTATTTGCAGGACAAAGGAGAGTGTTAATTCTTCATGCTTATTGTCTGGTTTGATATTTCGGAAAACAGCAGAGGACGACGTCGCGACAGCCTTCCCACACCTCTCTGGAATATTTGAAACGTTCACTTTCTAAGTCAGCTGTGCTAAGCTGACAGTTTTCCCCCTTTTAATTCAAACGACCATGTGTCGATGAGAGGCTGACATGTCAGCTGCTGCTGCAGCAGCAGAGTAAGGACCAGGCCTTCTGTCAAACCCACACACACTTGAGCCTACTTAGAAGTCTGACTCTTTTGTCACCACTACTTTGTCGTTTCACTGTAGGAATTTTGAAGAATGAGCAGAATCCTCAAAAGTACCTTTAAAGGGTATTTCAAAGTGCGGATTCTGTTAAAAGTTAAGTTTATTTGAAAAGGCGGTTCAAACATTACACAATAAACAGGCGAATTTTTTTTAGCCTTAATTTAAAGCTACTCAGTGTTACAGCACCGTTACAGTTTTCTGGAAGTTTGGTGCAGATTTGTGGCGCATAAAAGCTCAATGCTGCTTCTCCACAAACCCGGAGAGATCTGATTGTAAATACAACAGTCCTTTAATGTATTTTGGCGCCAAACCTTCTAGTGATTTATAAACTAAAGCAAGTGTTTTAGTCTATTCTCTGAGCTACAAGGTGCGTATTTAGGTGAATGTCAGTGAACATTTTGACGAGGGCCGCCTCAGAACCGGACTGAAGGACATCAAAGCGGTAGGTGAT
Organism: Girardinus metallicus; assembly: GCA_903067095.1. Classification (NCBI taxonomy): domain Eukaryota; kingdom Metazoa; phylum Chordata; class Actinopteri; order Cyprinodontiformes; family Poeciliidae; genus Girardinus; species Girardinus metallicus. The sequence continues at coordinate 78,243 of CAEGAE010079575.1, read as the reverse complement.
TGTTAAGGAGCTATTTAAAAGGTTATTAGCGGCTATTATCTTACCTGATAATTCTCTTGCTGTCTTCATTTAGCATAAATCTATATCAGCTGGCTCCAGAGACTGATGATAACAGCTGATTTTTTTTTTTACACTCAAGCTAATGATTATTTAATTTGCAGAGGACATGGAGGTTGGGGTTGGTGGGCCACATACTGAAAACTGAATATCTTTAGATGTCAAAGTGACTTCCTGATAGAGAGCTAGTACATTGGACCCCCTGCTTATACAATATTCCCAGAGACATTTATTTGCATATTTGTCTGTGGAACGCCACTCCAAATTATTTGTGGAAAATCCATCTATTTGCTACATTTTTCTGTAGCGCATGTCTAAAATAGTCAAAAGAAAATGCAGCTTGGGAAGACGAAACGCCTAGCGACAATGCTTCTGAACAAGCTACTGGCTGGCATTTACAAAGCACCCAATCAAGGAGCACTATTCATTTTCCTCAGGTCTGATTGGCTGCAACCCGGAGAGCTGAGATAAGAAAGACAGCAGACTGTAGATATTAGAGGAAACCGTCTTTTGTGTGCATTAATGCATAATATGCATAACGCATCATCTGGATTCAGACAAAAGATGCGAGGAGAGTTATCTACTGCAGCGAGGATATTTAAAGCTTATAATATATGAACAGAAACCCACCCAAAAATTTTAGAATCGTCCAATGAGAAATTTAACAGACTTTGGCAGGTGCTAAAGATTTCCTGGATAGCCACTGATATAAAGTAAACCAACCTAAAAAACAGAAATTTTACAAACTTTAACTGATTTTTTTTTTTTACTAGGTTTTGCACTACCTTACTTTTATGTGACAGTAAGTTTAATTACTGTGACGGAAAACTTTTACATGTTCGTTCTCAGAACATGCTTTAAACAGGAAAATGATTGGTGGCACCACTTCCTTTGACAGTTTCCCATTTAACTGCCCATTGTAAATAAATGTTCATTTAATAACCACTAAATACAAGCATAATAGACATTTTAATGTTTCAAAAATAACATTAACATAACTACAATTTGGGCTGTACACAACATGACGACACCAGGAGAGTCATTTTTCGCATATAAGCTATTAACTTTAAATGAACCTTGTGACAAACATCCTGTGGCAAAGTAGGGAAACCAGTAAGACTAACAATTTATTTTTGTGAGTGAGCAGGTTAACTATTGACTAACCTGTTAATGGATAGAGGTTGTACAATAAATTGTGTGCTTCGGAGGTCCAGATATGTATCCTATCGCTGCAGCAGGCACTTCCTTTAAGGTGTCAGGCCACCAAATCTAAATTTGATGTTGGTGCAGGAAAGATGCCATTACCTTTCAAAAATCCAAATTTAAAAGAAGGTTTCCTGTTGAATTTGGGGGTGAAGATGCCATAAGAGTTATCTGTTCCAATTAAGATATTACCTTCTCACAGCCTTTTCACATAAGCTACTTAAAAAAATCCCGGAGTATCCCTTTAAGCCTCCGTCTTGAGTGAGACTGTGAAAAGTGACTAATTCGTTTGAACATGCTGTCCAAATCCTGGATTTTTTTGCTGTTATATTCAGTGGGACTCAAGGACAAAATCCTCAGGCGACACTTTGTTCTGACCCACAGAACAACTGCTGACAAGTGTGGAAAGAAAACGTTACCTGGACAACCTCTTTGACCACACAACAGCCAGACATGGGGGCGCTTGATAAGTCACACACACACACACGCACGCCTTCACGCAGTCTGTGGCACAGTGGTGGGTGGAGGAAAAAAAGAAAAAAAAATAAGAGGGCCCACAAAAGCTCCAAACTCAAACCCTGGTTCGTATCTTAAGGTTTAAATATTAAATGTAGCTTGAAACGCAATTCGTTTTATAGTGTTTGGACTGGATGTTGCTGGGTATAAAAATCTGCAACTAAAATGTAAAGAACCTGGGATGTCATCCAGATTTGTGCCAGTTTTTAGCTTGATTGGCCCTGACCCGTGACTAGCACGGTGGAAGCCAAAAAATAAAATCTGTATTCCAGTAAGTGAACACACCATTTCTAGAGATGATAATGTGGTGGTAACAGCTCTCTTTGGTGTGAAAGAAATGCTGTTTACCTTTTGGTAATGCTTTTTGTCTAATTAATGCTAACTTTGCTAAGAGCTAATTGTCTTCTGTGAGGAATTAAATGCAGTTTACCTTTTGATAATGTCTTTTTTTAGTAATTCTAACTTTCCTAAGAGCTAATTTGTCTTCTGTGTGGAGTGAAATGGTGTTTACCTTTTAATAATGCCTTTTTTAGTAAAGCTAAATTTGCTAAAAGAGTTATTTTGTGTGAACTGAAATACTGCTAACCTTTTGGTAAAGCTTTTTTTTTAGTAATGCTAACCTCGCTAATGCAGCTAATTGTTTTTAAAGAAAAATTGAAACTAGCTAGAAGCCGTATCGGCTGGGTAAAACTTTATAAAAACTGAGTATTGTCCGGGAGATTCTGATCAGTGCATCTCTGCCTTTTACTAGAGCACTCTGAAACCCATATTGAGATGGATGCGAAGAACAGAAAGTCGACATGCTTTGGCATTTATGTCGTATTTTTGCATCTGAATTATATGAATAATTGCAAACACACATTATTTTTACAGAAGAAAAGCAGCAAGGACACAATCACTTCCTATACGAAAGCTCTGTGATTACGCCTCTGCATACATTTTCTACCTTATTTATAAGCCAACAGAGTGTGTGCGTGGGTGTGTGGGCGTGTGCATGCGGGTGTACGTGGGTGTGTGTAACCTGTTGGGTTCGGTCCTGCAGTCCCTTGCAGGTGTACAGCTCCCCTGTTTGTCACCACCTCCACCTTATAGCCATGACTTACAGGAAGAGTCCCGGGTGAGCAGAGTGATTTCCCTCCCCATTCAGAAACCCCCTTCATGCTTTGTTTAGCAGATAATTTTTATCTAGAGGTCGTCTGTGAGAGGTGATTTTTTAGAGCATATTTCTGATTTGACATTAGATATCTGTTTTGCATTTTTCTTCATCCACAAAAGTCCCTTTGAAAGTTACACAGGGCACCTATTACCTCTGAAACAAAGGAAAATCAAAACTAGACATCTAATTTTCATATTAACTAAGACAACAAAAGTATAAACATTTGTAAATAAATAATGTTAATAAAAAAATAACCAAAAGCCCTTGCTTTGTTGCACAGACAGTTTCATGCCTGTTCTACATTTATACATCCTCTCCTTAATAAGTTATGACTCCCTAAAATTCCTGGAACCTTTTTAGGACTTAATATGAAAGTTGACGTTGACCCATCCTCACTGGCAGACAGCCCAAGTGTTTACTGATGGTCGTGATTCTGATGTGATGGATGCAACGTAACACCAGCCCTTAGACAAATGACGCTGCCCTCCTCAATTACAAGACAGCATGAAGTGGCTCTCCATAATGAATTGATAAGATTACGAGGTTATAAATTCATTCTGGTCTGCTGCCAGAAATCTCTTCAATGCAAAGAGGAAGAAAGGATAAAAACTTGTAAATATTCAGCTGTTTTTAAAAACCCATCTTAACAAGACCGCTAACAGTTTGTGGGCGTCCCAGCTTTAATGCACATAAGTGCCCCACTTGGTCAATTATTCTCTCTGAGGATAAGGTTTTATGAACTTACAATCCACTCCTTAATACCCCTTAGTATAGGATTCAGTGCAATAAACAAGACAAAGCATCGCCTTCTAAGCTGATGTTAGACTTTGTTCAAGCCTCTCCTTTCCTGAGGTAATTGCAGTAAGTGCTGGGTGCCTCTAAACATTTTTGTGGTGCTGAATCATTTTGCAAACTGGCAGAGAAAGCTGGATTGTGATTCAACCAGGTCGAGTTTGCATGTTGGTGCATGTAGTCGTACGAACATATGCAACGTTGCACGGGGAAGCAATGGATAGACGGATGTTCTTACATTGATTATCAGTTAAATGCATGTTAGCTTAGTAAGTACCAAGTGCTTTTGGTACTTGCTTTTGAAGAAAGTACCAAAAGCACATGAAAAGTCCTAATTGGCATTTCATACCTCAGTGGATTCATGTAGTCACTCAAAGAATTACATCACCAATCTGAATTTTGTATGTTTTGTTTTGTTTTTTTTTAAGCAAAAAAGACAATGATTAGATTAGGATACTGTGTAAAGCAATCCGCACCAAAGCAATGCAAGAATTATTGGTCCTGACAATCCGCCTACTTGTTTTTAAATCAATAGATCATTCAGTGTTCAGTTCACTGTGATATAACAGCGGTACAGCTCGAGCAGTTCAAAAAGCAGTGAGGGCAGATTAGCTTGCTTATGGCAAGACAGTTTGTGTATTAATTTGACATCTTTGACAACACGTGTCATTTTGCTTATTAGTTTGCGGTTTTCTATACAGATTTTGCTAAGCCTGATACGTCTGCAGGCACCAGCAGACAATTAACAAAACAAGTCCGATGGGAGAAAGTGCCTAGGATTTTGAAGCCCATTTACTTTTTGTTTTTACCTTTAGAGAAGTTATTCAGTTGTGTACAACAATCATTTGTGTTGCAGAATATTAAGACTGACAAAGTTATTTTTTTCCATTTTCATCAGAAAAGTTTTGCTCTAAATCAAACTTTCTGTTGGCCTAGAGGACACTTTTTAGTTCAAATTGGAGGAAAATGTTTTGAATTTTAAAGAGACTTTCTCGATATGCAAAGCTTATTGCTGTATGTAAAAGTTCTCGGTTTCAAGAGTGGATTCTGTTTCTGTCTTTTTCTTTGAGTGTTGTTTTGTGTCAAAAGAAACCCCAGGATTTAGCATTAACTTGATATCCCTTCCTGTCGTACTGCATTTCATAACCAAGACCTAAAAGACAAAGGTTGATAAACTGTAAATTAGGTGTGTTTGTATCTGGATAATATATTTTAGCTTTCGTCTACTTTGAATTTGGTCAATCTTAACAGTACGAATGATTTTTTCCAGCTGCTTTTTCCTCAATCTTATTGTCACACTTGATCACATTTGTGCATATAAATGTATCAATAATTGTTACTGTGTGATGTTCTTTATCTGCAAAGATCCCTATTGTTGGTTTGGTTTTTTTGATAATTCATTGCCGTTCCATTTTCTAAACTGAGCAATTCCTTTTGATTGCCTACGCTTCGACATCGACAGCTGTAAAAGTAACGGGCTCTTCTTTGATGAGATTTTAGTTGCTTGGGGGATGAAGAGAGAGGGACTCATCTTGCATGAATTGAATTCAACGAGATGGCCACTTTGATATTAAATATTGATCCCCATAGATTAACTATAATGTAGATATGCAGCCTGCAATCCCAGCAACCACTCCTGGCAGAGCTTAGGCCGGAAAGCTGTGCGAGTCCTCCACAAGACGAGCAGAAGATGTTCCCAAAGGAAACAGCGCATTGTGTTGGGAAGAACACGGCATGGCCAGGGCCCCAGACTCCCTCGGCTAATTTACTGGGCAGAGACAGTCGCAATGCGAGCCATTTTGTCATCATTTTGTGAAACGCAGCAGCTGTTGAATGGGTACAATTGCCCGCAGCTGTTTGATGATGATGTGGCTGGTTCTGCCATTGAGAGACAGACACATGGATGATGGACGATTAACTTGCTGGTTCTTACTGGGTCCATCTTGCCAGGGGCTACACGCTATAGCGGACGCAGCTCTGTCTGATTACAGGTTGACTTTGCAGTCCGCGTGAGCAACTGCAGTTGACGGCAACGATCTTGCAGCTACCGTCAGATGTTTGCTTTTGAGTATCGGGTATTTTACAGACACAAAGACACCGAGATACTTGAGACTGAAAAATGTGTTTTGACAACACTTGGCGAGATAAGAGGCAGGTCTCTGGAATCTCACTCTGGGACATATTTTTCTATTTACACCTCCTCTACTACGCAGAAGGGACGCTTAATCCTCTCCGTGATTTGTGGCTTCACTGGCAAAATCCCCTCACTCTTCTCCTCCTTTCTTGCATTTTTTCCTTTCCTTTTTTTTATCTCTTACAGTCCATCACTTCAGATGCTTTTATGTGGAGTCATGCGGCAGTCGGTTGAGAGGTAAGGTTTGGGACAGAAAAGAGCCCAGTGCATTGAAATCCCCCCAAACCTCCAATAACAGTCCTGTAATCACTTTTAATGTGTTTTATTGTCATCTTTTTCACAGATTAGACCCACAATAATCTGTCCTCCTCCCTCCATCTCATTCCAAGCTGTTATTTTTGGCACCAGGATATTCTGCTTTTTTGGATTAGTAGGTGTGCAAGTGTTTTTTTTCTCTCTCTCTCTCTCAGGCTAAGTGAATTTATGTCTGTAACTGAACGATACAAAAAGACTACTTTGTCTGCCACTATTTTCCAGGAAATATTTCCAAGTTGATTTTTGGAAAGATTTGTTTCAAAGCAGAAGATAATGTGGCTCCGAACCCGATATTTGCGGCATTACATGGAAATCTGTATGGTAGAGTTGTAACTCAATCTTATGCCATGAGTTCTTGTAATGATAATGTCACAAAAAAACTGCTGTTAAAGTGAAGTCTATGACTTTGTTCAGTCCTGGTTTTATTGCATGTCGTCTTCGTACTCGGAAGTCTTATTGTCCAACTTCCCAGAAAAACAACAACAGGAGGATTTAAGTTCAGAAATCCTCCCAGGAAAGTCAGATTTCATCCAACAAACCAGGGCTGGGTATGCAATATGACCCCTCTCTATACAATGCAGAGTACTTTTCTGTCTTAAGCTATAAAACTTAGCACTGCAACCCAATACACCAGTGACACATATGGTGAAATATCTAATTCTGAACACTTCCCGTGTCTTAGAATGCAAAAAACAGAGAAAAAAGATTGTCTTATTGCATTTTGTATAGTGATTAACACCAAAATGAACAACGAATCCCACCGTTTTTTAATGTGTGGTCATTCTTCATTAAATGACCCATCAGGAGCCATCCTGACTGACCTGTGTGTGTGTTTAGCCTAACTACTATTTACACCTGCCATTGAAATCTGTCCTGACTGATCAGAATGCAGTTAAAGTCGTGTTTTACATTTATATAAAAATGTTGCATTAGCTTTTACCACCTGTTTTTTAGTGTTTTCTAATCCTCACTAAGGCTACTTTGAAGTTGTAAATGGGTATCAAATGCTTTTGATCAGTTTAAAATTGTGAAACTCTTACTTTGCAAAAAGAAATTGTATTCTTCGTTTTAAAAATAAAACATTTTTGTGCATAAAAACCAGGATCTCTATGGGACACTACATACATACTACTAAATCTCATGTACCTCAATCTCATTTTTGTGTCTCTACTTGGCATTTAAGTGGTGTTTGAACCTGGTAAATAACACTCCAGTGTTGATATTCTACTTATTGACCCAAGTGCTAGTCATGAATCGCAGCAATGACACGTTGATTAATCTCATACTGCACTATGCAGACCTTCTCTCTGCACTGATGAAGTTTCATCATGTTTTGCAATGCTGAATGGTCAGAGATGCTCCATTCGACATACTATGACTTTCTTTCTGGTTATTCAACAAATAATTTGACCAATTGGGCCTAATGTTCTGTTAATTTCGAACGCATAAGGTATGTAAAAAAATAAAACCATGAACAATTTAAAGATGTGACCGAAGCTGATGCTCAGAAACGCTCTTCATTTCCACACACTTAAGCCCACATAGCCAACGGCAAGATCACAGCAGCTTTCTGTACACAAGTACACATTTTATCAATGAAGCAAAAAGTAAACTTCATTGAAATCCAAATTATTTTTGCTTTGCCCTGTATCATTGTTTAAATAAATGATAACTACAGAAATTTAAGAAAGCCCTGTGAATACATTAAACAGAAAAAAAGGTTATGTAAATTCACCCGCCTTTAATCTTTCGTAGACCCCTCTAATTCATATCAACCTTGGAAAACACACAAAAAGAGCTATCTCCTCGTTACCACCCTGGGCTGAATACTGACTGATGACTTTCATTTTCAGCCATCGGCCATGTTGCTAATTTTACATATTTTTTAATTAACTCCCGAGTATTCTTGGAGAAGACTCACTCTGATTAGAAGCTGCAGAAGGGTTAAGGTTTTACCCTTTTAGACGTCTGCACAGCTATTCCCCTTGTTTTTTAATATAAGACCCACATGGCCACTTTTCATCTGCAACCTTTTTTCGTGTACATTTTTTTTTCTCACTTGATCGTTACGATTTTCTTGCCTACCCAAAGCTGTCACGACTCTTTCACTCTCTTTCTCTCTCTCTTGCAGCCTTCCCCGGGCCGCTGTGTTGAGCGTTGCTCTGCTGGAGGATGATGATGAGACTCCCCACAGGGATAATGACATCTAAGAGTGTCTCTCCAACGGATGTCCCCTGGATTTAATGCCATCCAACGCTTAGCCCGAGAGAGATGTGCGCCCCCGAGACAGCGGCACAACACACAGGCGCGCGGACAGCCGGTTCTGCCACTTCGACAGGCAGCAGTTCGTTGAGATACACAAAGAGACAGTTAGTCAGACTGGTCGGCTAACGGGCAGACATCTGGCAGGAATAGAAGCAGACAGGAACAAACACACTGACACAGGTGAACAACTACATGAGGTGGGTGGCATCATAATAAGACCAGTCTCCACAAAGCTAAGACAGCTTTTCTAATCCACCACAGGTATAGGGGGCCATATCTACTGCTGTGTATATAAAACTAGCTTGATGAGGTTATACACCCTGTCAGCTAACTCACTCAACCTATGATGTGAAAGATCTGTTAAAAATAGCTTTTTCTTAGAGGCCAAACACCGCATAGTCAGGGCATACAACTGCCTGTAGTGTAGTAGGACGAAGATTTTAGCAAATTTAATTTTTTTACGGTGGCAATTTGCATCGAGTCTGAGTTGCTATGACAATTGATGGCATGAAATGCAATTTCTGAAAAATAAATCAAACTTAACCCATACGCCCTTAAGTAAAACAACTTGCTGGCATCATTTCAATGATCTCAGGAGAAACTGGTAACAAGGATGGGGCAGCCGCTACCGCTGTCGTTTTGATTGAATCAGAGACGCAGAATGATCACTTTAAAAAGGAGCGCTGCTTAAAACTATTCTTCTTTTGTCAGCCGTGGTTACCGCCAAAGAAACATGTGCTGTCATCATTACTTTCCATCAAAATGGCTTCACGGGTAAAGATACTGCTGCTATTAATATTGCACCCGAATCCAATAGTTATTTAATCAGCAGGAACTTAAAGGACAGAGTTTCAGTTACTGGGAAGAGCTGAGGTCAAAGCCAGTGCCAGGACTACGCCCTAAAGAGGATTCATCTGGGGGATCGGCTTGCCCCCGATGCACAGACTGCTCCGAAATGGCGGCACACAGGTCAACAATGGGATGGTTTCAAGAAGGGCAGCGCAGAGTCACTTAGGGTGATTTCACATCATTTGTGTTTAGTCTGCTTTGATCAAACTCTTGTTTGTTTAGAAAGGTGTGGATATTCAACTGAACTCTGGTGAGGACCAAAAAAGCAAACTGTGGTCTGATTAGAAACCTAGGTCTTGGTTCAATTGAAATTAACTCTGGCACAAATGCAAATATGAATTCAAGTGGACCAGAGACAGTTCCAAAAGCAAGAAGCGAGCTATAGTGGAGGGCATCCTGGGACAATGGAACCAAAACAAACCCGAAAGTCTAAAGTTAGAGGGAGAAATGTCCTGTGCTCTCTTACCAAAGACAAAAGAGAAACCCTACAACCACCAACATCTGTCTCTACTCCATCTTTGTTTACTTTTAGTAAAGGAGGAAGTTGCACTCATGTCTTCTGAGGTTTTTGTGTTGGTTTCTTCAGTAGTTTGCCTTCACAGGTGAGGAGAGGGAACAGATTTTTCAATTAGCTCGGATCATTGGACATATAGTGTGAATGCAAACCGCAGCAGTTGAAAATGTGACAAATGTTGCAACTTTGTTCCCCAATGGAACCGAGCCCACTGGACTATCAAGTGAGTCCACCCAAAGAGACTATCTTAAAGAAAAGCATGAAAGACAGACTGACATCCTGCTATATCTGAAATCACCAAAGAGGAATGACAGGTGGACACTGACTTAGTCAATAATGGATTTTGACAGATTCCCCTATTAGCAAGTGAAGTAAGAGGCTGCACAGGCACCTCTCCCTCATACCCGGCAGCGATATTATCATTCCAATGTTCCTGCAATGCTAGCACCATTCGTATAAGCTCATATCTGTAGACTCTTGTCTCGATGGCATAATACCGATTTCATTTCAAAAATTCCAATTATTGCATGTTCCATGCGTACCAAGGATCATATTGTAAGCACTTTTCCGCCACCTATGGGTTTGAAAGATATCCATTATGTGATTTTTATGGTATTGGGCTGTTTTGTAAAATCATTTTAATTTGGACCAGAATGGATTGTACAGGAACTAGTGTCACAATTTCAACATCCTATTTATCTGTAGCAACATTCATAAAATAATTAACATTGATCTGGAAATTTGCATAATTACTGTTACACCCAATTATGCCTAATGTCACTAATTTGCATTTTACCTAAATACCTATTGTTTGTGCATGTATTCAAATGAATAATTGAGTTAATTTAGCATTTGCTTGACAGCAAAAACAGGATTTATTTTTAAATAACTAAATAAATTCAGACAATAAAAAAATTTAAAGGGGCTTTGGAAACAAATAGCAAAGTGCTTTTTGAATTCTGACTGAAAAGTTAGCGTTCTCTGAAAGTAGTGACCATCTAAACTAAAACGCTGGGAACAGCGTGTAAAATAATGTTTAGAACAGTTCCTGGTGCACTAAATGCAAAATGTTCACTGATCCATATTTATGGATGCAAATGAACCCAAACGGTGGCAGTAAATAAGGGGAGCATGTGTAAAAAAGATCTGATGCCAGCTCAGGTCAGGAGACCTCAGGAGCCTTTCTGTGCCTGTCGCCATGGCTACCCGGCGGACTCCATTTGCAGAGAAACAGTCGGCAAGGTGAATCGCTCCAGTACCTTCAATTAGCAATCCATTATCATTCATGAGTTTGTTTGTGCAAGGCTGTGAGATTGAATTCCTGTTAGCCCTTCTCTCCCCCGCACACTCGCCCCGGCTGAAATAACGGTGAAGGACGCAGCCGCGGATTCAGCTGCAGCAGCATTGAGTTTTAGCACAGAGCTCTCAGTTCATCCTCCTTTCTCCCTGGCACGGTGTCAGTTGTAACTCGCAAGACATTCAAAGTTCATAATTTAGCAAAAAGGCTATTTAAAGCTGCAGTATGTAACTTATGAAAAGTATTTTTTGCATATTTGTTGGAACTGCAACTATATTGTGGCAATATTGTATTAGAGACAAAATTGAGCTCCTCCGCTTTCTAGAAACACACAATCAGAGTCAGGAGGCGGGTCTTAGCGCTGTCAATCACAATATCTTTTGGCCTTTGACCTCTGGTCCACTGCAGCTAGCACAGCCTGTTGTCAATGCCAGGCTAATTAGCATAGCCACTGATGACGGTAGATAAACCGTTTCTCCAAGTTGTTTCTCTGTCATTAGCATATTTAGCAGCAAGTACACAAGGATGATTGACAGTGCTGAGTCCCTCCTCCTGGCTCTGACTGCTTGGTTTTGGTCGGGAGAGGTGCATTTCTTCAGACAGCAATCGTAGCTCAGGGAGAAGGTGGAGGAGATCAATCTTTGGTGACAGTTTTACCCAATATGTAAAAAAAAAATAAAAATTCTTTACAAAAGTTACACTCAGCAGATTTAAGGAAGCTTTAACCTCTGAGAAGAGCTTTTGAGAGTAGCCATCTTATACATAAATTTAATCGCTATTTATTATTTTCCAACAATATATTGCTGCTATTATCATTGCCCGTTTTACAGTCAGAAGAGCAGCTCTTTCCGCCTGCTAAATCTGCACGAGGAGCAGAAAATCAGCCGACATGTTGTGCACTTACTTCTCACCCTGCATTGCCAGAGGGCAGCAAAATCTCCATTGTTATGATCGCAACACTAACCGTTCTATCTCTGATAGGATCAACAACAACAACATATTTCACTGTCGACGCAACACAATTAAAGCAGTGGCAATAAACGCAAGACCATGCTCTGGCCTTACAGCTGCCTCCGGTGCGGTTTCTGCCCTCCTGGCTGTTTCATGTGATATAATGGTGTTGACCCCAGTTGTGCCAGACCCTCCATATCAAGTTATTATATTTATGCAACCGCTAAGCTCCTGAACTATTTCACAACACTGTCAGCCCCGAGTTGCTGTGCGTGGACGAGGATTGCCGAGGACGTTCTCAATTTATTGTTGAAAATTGAGTTGCAAGCAACAAGAGAGAACCTGAGAAGGAGGGATGGGAGGAGGAGCAGACTAAACTGAGATATAGAGAGAGGAGGAGGAAGGAGAGGAGAAGAAAAAGAAGAAGTGAGCCCTGTATATTTTATTCAGTGGCAGCGGAGTACAATTCATAATCAGGCCAGACTGATTCACAGTTTTAATTAAAAAGTAGCCTTATAGTGCCGGTGGTAACATCTTGATTTATGTAGACCCAACCGCAGGCTTCCATCACCATCGAAAGTGAGTACACTAGGGGAGAGGATGGGTAGGGTGAGGAGCAGGGGGTGCTAACGCTGAGGGAGGGGAGGCATCTCATTCCTCACAGCAAGGTGGTAGGCTCTGTGGGTGTCTCTGTGTGAGAGCGTCAGACTGGCTATGTGCAGGTCTGTTTGTGTATGAGCCTGACTGATACTACTGCAGTGGAATAATGAAATGGATTTCCTCCGTTCGTGCATTTCTTTGTCTAACGTAGATGTCATCAAGCAAATGTTTTTATATCACACTAATCTGAGTTATCCTTGTCTAATAAAAGCAGAAAAATCTATCCAAGCCAATCTGACACTATTAAAAGATGAAAACTGTCAATTGACTTGATTATTAGCCCTATTGTTTGTTCATTTGCACACCGAGGCAGATTCTTTCAGTCTGGTAGAGTCAAATAGTCGCTTATCGGCACCTATCTGACAACACAAAGACTTCCAAAAGCAACAGAAATTAAAAATAGATAACAAATCAAGGCAATGGCATCTATCAGTCTGGAAAGCCTTTTTGAGGCTTTGGGATTAGTGGTGCACCAATTTGAAAATTTGGGCCAATGTTGATACCCGATATTTATATTGATTTTATGGCCAATAACCTATATGTGCATCACTTTCCTAAAATTATGTCCCAAGAAATTTTTTGCCAAAAGTGATTTTTTTTTGTCTAAATCACCTTTTGGCAATAAAAAGGGGGTGATTTTTTTTTTGGGGGGGGGGAGGGGGGTCAAAATCAGCTTTAGCAAAAAATGACAGACCATTATTTTCGGAAGGTGACACATATTTTTATTTTTTATTTTTTATTTGTTGGCACCAAGGATAGCATCTTTGCTCCCCTTTCATTTGAAAACTAAACAACTTGTTCCATTTACTCAGCCGTCTAATATTAAAATTCGCTCGAGGATGTGAAGCACTAAAGTGACAAAAGTGGCTAAAATGCCTTTTCACATCATTTTACCCGACTTCGGTTGTCAGGAAGGTATATTTAGGTTCCCCAGGGTCTGCTGTCCTGTATGTTTAGAGGTCTCTGTCCCAGTGCACCTGATTCAAATGATTGCATTACCGCCTCACTCTGCCGTTAAGTGCCGCAGAAGCCTGTTAATCGCCCATTTAAGTCACGTGTCAAATTCCAGTCCTTAAAGGGAAATGCCCTACTTGTTGGAGATTTGTCCCTACCCCAACACATCTGATTTAGATAATTGAATTACCTCCAAAGCATTTCATCAGGTCCTGTTAGAGGCTCACTGAATTGGGTCGGATGTGCCGAAGCAGGAACACATCAAAAACATGTAGGGCACGAACCCTCAGGAGCCATAACTGGACACCCCTACACTTCTATTTATAAAGCATTTCCTGGTTATATTTTCCAATAATGTCTTTTTTACCTTTTTATCAAATTTAGTAGAGACAGCCAAAGACGGTTCTCTACTTCTTATGATGCTGGCCTATTTAGGAACTATACAAGATGAACATAATCAAGCTTATTCTCTTGACTTCTCTCTGCTGTGCTCATTTCCAATTCAAAACAATGTGAAAGTCTGGGTGAAAAGTGAAAACATTGTGTATATTGGTGTCCAAATGAGACTGACAAGCATTTGGGGAGAAAACAATAGCTAATCAAGGCTAATTTTTAAAGCTAAATGTGGGCAGCACTAACAGGCAAAAAAAATTAAGTTCAACTTATTCTAAATAAAAACAAAGACTTCCCAATGTTAAGTAGCCATAAATAAAAAGATATTTGTAGACATCCGGCATCGTCATGAAAAAGAGACATTAACTGTGAACGGAGTTCTTGTTTGCATACATGTTGGCATGAGCGCTACAGCACAGCTAGCTACAGCTTAAATATATAGTGAGGTAACCATTATGCAAATTTTGGTGTATTCTCTGGAGTTGCTGAGGACGTTGCAGCACAGACACAACTTAAGTCTCAGGTTGTGACCAGACATTATATAACAAGTTTTATAAAAACCAGGACACAAAGGGAGTACATGTAATGAATGATGGAGAATGTGTCAGAGAGGTGAAGATGCCTTGTGAAGACTGGGAAAGTGAATGAGTGGGAGGACGAGAGTCGGCTATGACAAATGAGAAGAATGCAAACTAATACACAAAGACATGAACACAGAGGGAATAAAACACAAGATGATCTTACCAATCAAAAGCTTAAAACACCAACATAGCATTCTTAATCAAGACACAAAAAGCAGAAGTACTAAGAAACACCAAGGAATAAGTTAGTGACAATAATTATCAAACAACCATCCACACACACACACTCACTGAGGATTTTAACGGACCAATTAAGCCGACAGCCGGCAGAAAGACGCCTGGTGGGGATTCAAACAAAGACCTTCTTGCTGCAAAGCAACAGTGCTACCAAATGTGCCCAATCAAAATGTAGAAAAAAACGTACAAAAAGTGAAAACCAAACAATACAAAGACCTGCGGATCATCACAGTAGCTGTTTCCACTGACTCTATAGAATTGCACAATTTGACATTTTGAAAATAAATTTGCTTAATGGAAACACACAAATTTTGAAAAAAACACCAGTTTTTCAATAAAAGGTTTTAGCGCTAGGATGAGGAAGTTTTTAAGCTGTATCGAAATTGGTTTCTTTTTCAAACATGCAAAGGAAGAACTTTTTTTTCACATCACGAGTCACATGATCAACAACTGGATATTGCCATTGGTGCAAACCACGAAGAAGACAACAGGAAGTGGTTGGAGGATGATGGCGGCGCATGTTTTTTAATGACTTGTGTGATTTAATGGCGTTACTCAACGGAAACACTGCGATTGTTAATTTGTGTTTTTTTACATTAATATCGACAAGGTTTTGTGCACATCTGTAATGGAAACGGAGCTAGTGAGAATCCACCATGATTAAAGTTCCTTCAGCAAACACTCACACACTGCCAGCGAAAAGCTAAAGACAAAATTTACAAATGATTTTCTGTGGGTGGTGACCTTTACTCATCAAGATGGCTGCAGAGTTGAAGTGGAATGAATTACTGGGGAGGTATGGAGTGCTCTGAATAAAAAAAAAAAAAAAAAATCAAGAACAGATCCAGTTAATTAATAATCAACATCTCCCAGTGTATTCTGAACACTTATTTTGATAATCTTATGTTTGTAGAAATTGATGTTTATTGAAATATTCACAGCCTTTTATGATGCAAATTCAGAATATGAGCCTACATTTCCAAGACTGGTTCAACTTTGGGCACCTTTTCATCTTATTTCTGCACAAACATCCAGACTGACCAGCTTAAAGTTATTAATCTCCCATCTCAAGTTTTTAACTTAATGAACAAAATAAGTTGGCTAAATGGATAGCATGAGAGGATGTAGTGGATAAACAGGTGGTGGTGGTGTAGAAAGAAGCTAGCACCGCAAATTTAACCAGGGCTGATGAAATTCGCTTTGGTCTGACAGTAATGTTACATTTATGTCAGACCCTCCATTTAAATCACCACTGAAACTGAATCCCTTGATATGGACAGATTTTAATTAAAAGGCAGTGAGAAAGAAAAGAGAGATAAATGCAGGAAAGAAGAGAGGGAGAGACGGGACATGAGGAAAAAAAAAAACAACAGCGAGAGCGCGGAGGAGTTCTGAAGTGAGATGGAAAGCAGGAGAGAAGACGAGAGCGATGGGGGGAAAAAAACGGCGAGAGAGTGATTACATGAGCAAGATAAGTGGCGACTTATTCTGCATATTGTCCTTCCTCTGCACTTATTTTCAACGGCTTACAGGGCCTTCACAGTGTGTGCGCATGTGCCTCTGCCTCTGTGCTCTCTCTCTCTCCGTCTCTCTCCACCTTGGTCACTCACACAGATTGATTTTATTTTTAAAGGCTAGCTCCATCACAATCATGACAGAAACCAAAGTGCGCAAACTGCTAGATCACATGCAAACATGCGCCAGAGCGCACCTTGATCCTCCTCCCATGGCACGTGCACAAAATACACGGCTCCATTAATCTGAATGATGCGCACACACACTGTGAAATAATCCATTTATGTTGCCCGAAGTTAGGTAATGAACACCGTCTATCAGCTTTAATCATTCAAGCATGTCCATAGTGTCTCCTCAGACGCACAAATGATCCATCACTGTATACATATTAAAAAAAAGCAAAGCAGAAAAACTGCAGCACATCAACTAGTGCTTCACTATAAAAACACAAAATCCTTTGGTCTGGTTTCTAGTGTAACTGTTTTAGTACACTTGAAATAAGACAAAACTAACTTGCAAGTAGATTTTTCAGCAGGACATAGTAGCTTGGTTAAGGTAAATAATTCCTTAATATTGATTTTAAAAAGTACTAGCTATAAGTGAAATAATCTGCCAGTGGAACAAGACATTTTTCCCATATTATAAACTAAAATGTCTTGTTCCACTGGCAGATTATTTAATTTAAAACTAGCATTTTTAAATTAATATTAGGGAATTAATACATTAAAACAAGTTTGAGTATTGTGCTAAAAGGTTACTTGCAAGTTAGTTTTGTCTTATTTCAAGTTTACTAAAATATTTGCACTAGAAACTAGTCCACAAATACTCTAAAATTTTGCACATATACACTTCCTATGAATAAATCTCAGACACTACAGAAAGGTGACTTTCTGTACTTATAGTTAATGAAGGAACTAAAAGAGATCTTTCATATTCCGACTCATTATTGCAAGACTTTAATTCAATAAGAGGGTATAATCCAAATGTTTTTGTTGTTGTTTCTAACTGGTTGTTAGTGCCGACTCTTTTACAAACAGATGACTTTCCAGATTGTTCACTATCACACATTATCTCAGGGTTTCCCCTAGCATATTATAGGCCTGGTGGCCCGCCATGCTTTACTAGCCCCTCCGCAGGCTAAGCCTTTCTTGTTTATGTTTTTAGGAAAATAATTGTAAAAAATTTTTAAATCGCTTCTTTTTTTTTAAAAGCCGGATTGCAAGCGTCTCTATTGCTTTGAGCGTTTTACTGGCGGAGCAGATTTATTCCTAAAAGTTGAGTTTATAGAAGATAGGTTTATAGTTTATGCATTTAAAGCCGGACCAATTACACCGCTGGGGCCTCTGCGCGTTGCCTCGGCACATTGTCTTGCTCGCTGCAGCAGCTGGGTGTTTTAAGTTTATCTCAGCGCGGATCGCGCGCGCCTCCTTTCGCTCAAACTGGTCACAGGCTGACCTGTATGGATATTTACATCAACCCCCTGTGAGGAATTATGTTTCTTTCCAGAGTTTTTGATCAAGGTAAGATTTTTAAAATAGCCTATGACTTAATTTGGATTAAACAGAAGTGCAAATAATTGATATTCATTTTAATTGTATTTTTTGATTTGTTGTTTTTAAGACTAGTTGTGGGTTTAAATAGCATTTCACTGGCGATGTTTTCCCGTAACATAAAATTACCCAGTGATATTTTTACATTTCCTGTCTACTTAACATCTTTTAATACAAAAACGCGGTGGACCACCAGTCAAACGCCTCGGCACCCCGACCACCAGGCTTAGCAAGATTTCTGGGGTAAACTCTGCATCTGGTTTCTTGATTGTTTTTTATGCAGTCAGAGGTGGCACAAATGGGTACCTCCTTTTGTTAATAGGGCATAATATTTCACAAGGTTGGCGCAGAGAGGGATCTTTGAGCAGTTATGTTTTGTACAATCTCTTTATATCATCCAGAGTCCTGGACCCTGTTTTAGGCTCTTTTCTATTCAACTCAATCAGCAAAAGAATTTCAGGTCTGAGAGAAGTAGGCTGATGTTTTGTGAACCTTGTTGTTATAGTTGTGCTTATGTTTATGATGGTAGGAGTGAAAACTCTTACCTGGCATCATTCCCAAACAATAGTTTAGCAAACACACAGTCTCCAAAAGCCTGAAATGTTATTTTAATGGTTTTCCAACTCTGGATAAATATGGAAGAATGAAAACTATGTTTGGAAAAATTTTAGAGTTTCCAGACTATCATTTTGTGATCTGAAGGATAAGAAAATGTTCATCTAATCCAGTTCTTTTGGGTTTGAAATATGTTACTTTTATAAAACTTACAGTTTATGACTGATAAAACAGTTGTTTTTACAAACAGAATTAAGAATCAAAGATACAAAATAGTGGTTGAGAGACAGTGAATAGTAACGTCCAACTTTTTCAAATCTAGTATCCACCTGAAAGATAAGCCAACTTGAAGAGCCACTTTCTTGGTCATCTGTTCATCCATCCATTGTCTAAATCTGCAACAAATTGTAGTGTCATGGGTGGGCTGGTGGGCGAGAGACTGCATGCATCCCGGACAAGACCCCAGTCCACTAAAGTGGCAACACGGAGATGGACAGCACTGAGAACCGAGCGCCATCACACCTGGTATGTAGGGCACTTTGAGGCCAGTTACACTAAAATCATGCTTTTAGACTGGCGTACCTAGAGGGAACCCACACATGCACAAGGAGACTTGCAAATACTATGCAGAAAGAGGTCACGATGTAACATGGCAACAGTGCAAACAATTGGGGCTTGTGTTCCTTCATGATTAAAATGAGTAATAAAACCCAATTAGTTTAATGTTTTGTACTCAGCTTTTCAAAATGCTACAAAAAAATAACTGACAGAAGTCAACACTTTGAAGCTAAAACTTGAAATTTGTGAAATGTTTACTTTAAAATGACTTTTAAGGTCAATTAGAAGTTTCTAGAAATGCACAAGTAGAAGCTGAATAACTCAATGTCTCAAGCTATATTTGTGTCACTAGTGTAAAATTTTCACTGCACTGAAAGTGTAATTTATATTAAAGGTTTTAACACGTCTGCACAAATGGTGACGCTCATCAGTAATATCTTCCCGTCGTGATGCTCTCCAGTCGTGTTATATGCACAGGCTCTTGCTTTTTTTGAGGATTCAGAGCAATAGAGAAGGTGCTATCTCTTGTCACCCTGAGGGTTTCCTTGCATTATAAAGGACATCAGACTCCTGGGCGGCAGTTACAGATTATGTCAAAGGGTAGTTTTGTCATGACTGACAATATTATTCCAGTGGGCCTGGACAGAAATATATTACCCAGGTGTCAGACCTGAATGTGCCCATACAGGCAGAAAAGATGCTGCTCCTTCTGTTTTTAGGCATGGGAGGAAAAAACGATTCTTTTCAGCGTCTTTCAGACTATACTTAAAGTAAAGACACTACTAGAATATTGCTAGCAGCTTCAGCATGTAGTGTTATTCCCAACAAGTCTGCATTGTTTGTCCTTTGCACATTGATGGTATGTTGTAGTCAATGAAACATGCATTGTTACCTCTTGAATTCGCTCTTTCACTTTCCTTTAGATGTATATTTTACTCCCACCGCATTGTGACCAAAACTGCATCACGTAATAGCAGTGCAGCCAAAGCCTTAGAAAGATAAATAGGCACATTATGCGAGAGCCCTGAAGCAGAAACAGCTTGAATCTTGAGATAAGCTGTCAGTTTTCACTATTAAAATGAATGTCCCAGAGACCTATACCAGCCTGGGACAATTTAAAGCAGATAATCCAGCTCCAGCTTTTATCATAGATTAATTTAATAGAACATATAGATGACTCAGCGGCCTGGCGTGTGCATTGTGCAACGTTTCACTAGTCTCTCCTGGATTGGCTAGTGTGTGTTTTTTTTTTTTTTTTTTCCTTTTTTTATCTTTAGTTTCTACAGAAACACACACTTTCACACACACATTCTTAATAAGGTTGCCATCAAGGTCTGGCAGTGTGTGCATGTTCTAATTATCTCATCTTTTAAAGGTGGCACATTGTTGGACTGGGGTTTAATTTCACACCCGATCCACCTCTAGCCTTGCTTTTTATTTACACTCCACCTCCAACAAAACAACTCACACTCACACACACACGTAAGTAGTACATTTACTCCTGGGACTCTACTCTCCTAAAGTAGCCTTGTACCCTCACCATCACCCCAATGAGTCATACCGCTCACTATGCGCCGCCCCATACCAATGAGCTCACGGTAGATGAACTGACAAGCTACCGTTTTGCATACCAGAAAACAAGAGCACAGGAAAACTCACTTTCCAGCCAAAACACAAAGACTGCAAATAGACGGCGTCCTCTGCGAATCAGACAAACCGCAGTCAGATTGCATTAACATCACATCAACTACCGATTAATCATTGTTCTAAGAAGAACTGCGTTTAACTACCTGAGAGAATTAGGTAGTTAATTACAGCTTAGATCTGGGAGGGATGCAGCATCCAAGCTTAGCATGCGGCGCTTAAAAGCCACAAAACCAGTGGATTATGGGAATGCTAGTGCTAGCAACATGAGACTGAATTTCTCTCAAACACTGAAGATGTGTGCTACGGGTGGGCGATTTGGACTTTAAGGTTTATCAAGATATTTTGTGATAATGATAAAAGTGATGGTAAGAAATATTTGTTACTTCTTCTTTAGTTAATTTGAGGTATAGCTTGCAAAACGCTGCAAACAGCTCCACAAATGCAGCGCTTGAGAAACTTTATAATACGGTACTTTAGGACTCTAGTCGCAAAGAAATGTGATTTGCACCACCACACTGCACACATTAACTGCATTGTTTCAAATTTGTTGATATTTATTGATGCTCTCGATGGAAAAACGGTGGGGAAAATGGTCAAACTAACAAATGCAGCAATACGTAGAGCTTTGGTTGGTTTTAAACAACTGGAATTTTTATGGTGACGATGATAAATCTAAATTTTAATTTATTGCAATAACACAATTAATGCCGACTCCTTGTCTGCACTACCTGATAATCGGATGTCTTAGACAAAATTTTTTGTCGAATGAATCTCTGGTTGTGAGCTTTACTCAGAGATCTGGAGTCAATTAGTGTTACAGACGCTATTTTGTTGAGATTATATGAGTAAAGACGACCAAAACCAAGTACCAATCATTGTACTAGATGGATATTTCTATAAAAACAAAAAAAAGTAAACATCAACAAAGTAAATCATTTTAGACAAATGATTTACTTTGAGTATAACATGAACAGGCAGGATCGGCCAAAACAGTGAAGTACCAATTCAACACAGATTGGCAAACTGGTTTATTTCTCTCTTTAGAGATTCTATTAATACTGCAACAAATTACACAAATAAATAAAGACATGAATCTTTAGCAAATGAAAGCACCTGTGTGCATATTTTCAGGGGGGAAAAAAAAGCATTTTCAATACCTGAGTTTTAAAGTAAAAAAATTATTAAGATGGCAAACTTTTGGCCAACATTATCTTTCTTTGTGATCTTTGGCAGAAAAAACAGATGGAAACAAACTCCCGGTGCGGATGAAACTGCCGGTGGCGATTTTCCAACTGAGCAATCTTATACTGTTTTCAATAGTTGTGATACTCCACGCTGGCTCCCAGAAATCGATGTGAGATGCAAACAGGAACAATCGACTGAGCACACAGACAAAGTTAAATGGCTGCAGGAGCGTTGCATTGTGTTCAGGTGCATTTTGTTTAATCAGTCAGACTTTGACAAACCCATTATGTTTGTGTGCTTTAGAATAGCCCATGTGACATCTCCTCTCCTCCCTTTTGTCTATGAGCCCGATTTTTCCCAGCGTTTTCCCATCCGACGCTGCTCCTCTTTCCAATCTCTTCTCTCTGTAGCCCATCTCCCACATATCACAGCTTTTGACAGTATGTGAATGGGGTCCCTCAGGGAGGTATTAGCTCCCTATTGGGAGTTCTTCTGCTATACTCCTAGCAGCCATTTCCCCCTCCCCACTCTTTGACACAACATAATCAATAACTTTTAATATAGAGTCCTGGCGAAGGGCTGCTGCAGGAGGTTTTGGGCCAGACTGAGGTTGAGAGACTGAAGTGGGGGCAGATCATGCTGTGGTGAGCCCACAGATATAGGGTGAACATTAGCCTTGACATTTCAGCTGAAGCGGAGCTGAGAGATGCCGGCTGACATTCGGCTCCGCTAACAGAAGAAAGCGTATTCAGGGATGGTTTAGGGTCACTGCCACTGCCTCACCGTTTTATCTTTGCAGCTTCAGAGGCAGTCTGTTAAAGATTTTAAGAGTGGCAAGAAGACAGATGATACACTGTCGTCTAGTCTCTTATAGCGAGGCAGGGGACGTAACTGACTTCTGTACAACACTGTAGCAGCAGGGGTCTTTTGTTCCTGCTATACAGTGAATTATAGTCTGGCACAGCTTATGTAACCGGGGTAATAAAAGTGAAGCTGCGCCAGAGAAAAGGAGATTTAAATAGAATTAATTAGTTGAAGCTTCTGTATAACAACATAATCAAGTCTAATTGTCCAGTATTAATAACCCAGCAGGACAACGGAGTCACTATTCCAGAATAGTACTAGATTCAA
Organism: Girardinus metallicus; assembly: GCA_903067095.1. Taxonomy (NCBI): domain Eukaryota; kingdom Metazoa; phylum Chordata; class Actinopteri; order Cyprinodontiformes; family Poeciliidae; genus Girardinus; species Girardinus metallicus. Next base: position 55,228 of record CAEGAE010079575.1, on the reverse strand, counting down.
GGAGGCACCTTTGAGGAGATACTTCAGGATTTTTGAAAAGGGGGATCTAACATTGGTTTGTCCTGGAGGCAGAAGGTGATGGGTAGTTCAAGAAAAATTATAAACGATCCCTTTAAGCTCTGTTTAGAGCAATTTCTGAGAAAATCAAACCATGTCCGATACTGACAAAAGAGTTTCAAGTCAGAGAAACTGATATAGAAGTAAAGCACTGTAGAGCAGAACTATTTACACTGCCTTGCCTTTCTAATTCTGAACAGAAACATCTATATGTTTAATTCTGATGGAGGTCGTTGGGGGTGCACCACCTCCTACGTCTGACTCCTGTGTAAGTAAATAATCAACATATAAATGCAGCCCAATCACTGTCCTTGGCGCTGATTGGCCGGAACCCCAAGAGTGGAGACCAGGAAGTCTGTAGATGGTCTTCCAGCTGTTTTACATGGTGGATGTTAGTTCTGCAGTCGTGCTAAAACAGTTTCCACTGTGTATACTAATGCGCATGAAGGAGTAAATTATGTTTGGACTATTAAAACGGCAGTCATTACTGTTTTTAGAGGGGGGTCTCCAGTGTTTGCAGGTTTTACCTATCCAAGAGCAGCTCTGGTTCACTGTAACCTGAAACCATGCTTTTGAGAATGCAGTTGTTTTAAAGCCATAAAATCCTCTTTTGTTTTTGCCTGTCTTGAACTAATCTCCTAATAAGGAGTTATACTAAATGAAGTCCCTAATAGTTATCTACAGTTAGGCATGAGACTGCTGCCAGGGCCAAGGTATAACATATTTAAAACGTTACCTTGGCAAAACAGGCTGAACCTTTCAATGAACCATCTTTACATGTCAAATCCTATTTATTGAGATCTCAGAGAATGTTTTGGAGTTTTTTCCCCGTCTGTATGGAGCCCAGAGTGCCTGTCCCCAACCTGATGCTGCACACTGTCAATCAGCTGGCTACACTTTAATCACACTTACAATCCCATGACTGGCATTTTGAGCAAAGGTCTTGACTGGATAACTTGTTGATCAATAAATAGCAAAAGGGGTCAAATAGTTCGTAAAGTAAGAATTTGGGAGCTGGTGCTTACGCAAATTTTAATAAGTGAATATTTAATATTTTTGCTTTTTCATTTTTAATTCAACCATGTTTTTTATTTAAAATCCATATGTAAACACCATAACATTGTGAAAATATGACATTTTTAGAAAGTTACACTTTACTTTAAGTAAAATATTAACTGCTTATAAGGTTTTAACAGAATCTTACCCTACAAAAAACAGCCTATCCCTGTAGAGCAAGAAACCCAGAACATTATTCTAAGTGTCATTATTTTTCACCGCCACTCCAAGCCTCAGCACACACATGTAAAAGTGTGTTTGTTTTGCAATCATGCATTGCCTCACCTCCACAGCAAAACAATCAACACTCTGCACCATTACTCCTCGAGGCGCAAGTACAAGTGTTTCCTGTCAATCACGGCTGCATAAAGATGCTGACCCCTGGCATTCATGCAGCAAAAACAAATCGTTCACCTGCCTCCGCAGCCCAACCTTTAGGTGAGAAGGACAACGGCGGAGCTCAGAAAAATGATGGAACACACTTAAAGTTAGGAGTTGGGAGAACATGAACAAAAAGAAAAAAGAAAACGCAGAATCTTGCAATGTCAGCACACGCAGTCACACATATGAATAAGAGAATAGAAATGTGAATAAAAACTGGGAAGAAAAAAAAGACGCTTTCATTTCAGTTAACTGCAGCTTGTTCCAATCAAGCTTACAAGACTGTCTCTTTGGTTTACTTCAGTATATAGTTACAACAAAAATCCAAAACAAAAGCAAACCTCGCTCCTTCACGTGTCGACACTGACGCCAAATCAGGTAGAGCAACCAAAAATTATCAGTTCTTCGCGGCTCACTTCACATAATCAAGAACTCATTTAGGCACCAGATCTATCCAACAACTGGAGCACAAACATTGACAGCACCTGAAGCCTCCTCACAGCAGCGTCTGAGCATGTGCCAGAAAACAACAGATGCCACCAAAGCAAATGTTGGAAGTGCAGCGCTCGGCTAATGATGGGATCTGCAGGCCGTTTTCCAGGTGACTTATGTTGCTGCGTCTCAGCCGGTGGGGGGCAGGGATGAGCGAAGCTCTATCGATCCGGTGTTTTGCAACCCCATCGATCCTACCACACGGATACTAGCAGTCGTATATAGGTCAAGCCAAAGCATGCGGGTTTGAATTTAATTAATGCTAATGAGCACTGGACTAAAATAAACAACCGACTGGGACTTCCTCCATCTTATTGGATGTCAACGTTTTACAAGATTATTCTGTGAACAAGCGTAGCATCGTAGATGCCCGACACGCTCAGTATGATTGGTGTTCATTAAACTGAGGCAGACCTGAATGTTTTGGAAAATAAGAACTGTTAAATTGATGAGATTTGCCCACACACTGCTGTAGGGGGCGGGGGGGGACAACAACTTTGGATTATTTGGAGGATATGCAGCAGAACAAACATATCAAAGGTCATCAAGTCAAAACGGTTCAATTGTTTACGTGGCATCCAAAGAGACGGGTCCTCGATACATACTGAAAATATATATCCATATGTTTAGAAATAAATGCAAAACCGTGATGTGTGCCACAAATTTGACTTTCTTTCCTCCATCTTAACTTGCTAATCCCCCCCCCCCCAGTGCTCTAATTAAAGACAAATCATTACATTTAAAAAAAACTGAAAATATAAAAGGAAAGTGAAAACAACAAGTGCTTCTTCTGTGACTCTACAGTAGAGGAGAAAACGGAAGGTGCTCATTTATCTCACTGCTACACCCTAATGCAGAAATGTGTGGCGAACTGCATTCTGTGCAACGGCAGAGAGAGAGAGAGAGGAAGGGCAACCCTGGAAAAAAAAACAACAACAACAACAACATATCTTTCACACATCAAAGATCGCAGCCTCGGTATATTTCACCAGTTTATTATCTCTGACTGATGACATGGCTTCCCACAGTCTGAATGGGAGACTAATGTTGAATGGATTTGACTGAAAAATGATTGAAAAGCCACACTGCAGTTAATTAATGGCACTGGGCTGTGCTGATATAAAGAGAGGGCCAGAATCCTATTAAGCTTAAGGTACACAAGGGTTGGAGATAAAGGCTTTTAGGGGGGAAAAAAAACCCACGAGCCATTATTATTCTAATATGTTCTCATTTATTTTAACCCATTGCTTTTTCTAGAAAACTACCAGCTTCATGGACTTCAATAACACTTTTAATAATTAGAAGAAAATTAGTAATCTGCAAGAGTAAATGTGACCGAATTTAAAAAAAAAAGAAAAAAAAAGGCTTTGTAGGCTCTAGTGGCCTTTATTTGACAGTTGTCTGACAAGACGGACCAGGCCGAGATTCGGACCTGTGACGGACGTGTCAAAGGCTGCGACCACATTGCGGCCTAAAGTGACCCAATTCTGATTTTTTGTCAAATCGGATTTTCGAAATAAATGCGACCCGTATTTGATCTCCAGCGTGAACCGGCAAACAAGCTGAAAGTGTCCCACATTCACAGTAGGGGGCGCAATAAAGTCAGTGTGCTCAGTGTTTTGCTAATGCACATAATAACCCCTGTTCTCCATAAAATGGGCATAAATCCGTTTTGTTAGTATTTTATTTTTAAAGAGGTAATAAAACCCATGTGGTTCTTTACAGATTCAGACTCAGTTTGTCTAAAGCTACATTAGGAACAACATCTTGACGAGGCACAGCATCTGCCATGAACTTATTTTTGTTTTATTCTACAGTTCTGTTTCTAAAACTGGAAGACATTTTGATAATTTGCACGTATTGAAATGGCTTAAAATTGACCTGAAATGTATGCCACTCTGGAGCTAATTACGGCCTCAATAACATTCTGCGTTACAATTATTTTAACAGTGTTTTTTAAAGATCTTTTCTCTTTTTAAAAGTGCGTGTGATTTTAGACTGTGCCTCCTGCCACGGTCTAAAATCACGACTGTTTGGCTAACTGGTCTCTAAGTTCTGATTAAAACATTAATTTTGTGAATAAAACATCAGGGCTGCACAGTTGTTAATGTTGCCTTACAGAAATAAGTTCTGGGTTTGAATCCCTGCCTGGATTCGTTCTACATGGGGTTTGGATGTTCTCCATGGGTGGGTTCTCTCCGGGTACTCCGGCTTCTTCCCACAGTCCAAAAAGATGACTGTTGGGTTAATTGGCCTCTATAAATTTTCCTGAGGTGTGAATAAATAATACATTTTGTGAATGAAATAAAAAAAGTAAGTTTTATTAATAAAATGGTGAATAAACTATTAGAAACAGGGAGCAGCGGGTAGAGTACACAACCCGTGTAGAGAGGCCTCCGGCCTCACGGGTTTGAGTCCCAGCCCGTTGACCTTTGCCCCATGTCTTCTCCCCTCTCTTATAACCTTATAACCCGCTTTCCTGTCTACTACTATGAAATAATAATGTATGTATGTATAAATATACATACACATATATATACATACAGTATGAATTGGATATGGGTCGCATTCGAAGAAAATCCAACCTGTGTTGTTCAGACCACCATGAAAAGATCAGATTAGTCCAAAATATTGGACCTGGGTCACTTCAGCCTGCAGTGTGAACGCAGCCATAGACTAAAGCAGCGACCAGGGCCGGTCCAAGCCTGTTTGGGGCCCTAAGCAGGTTTTTTTGGGGGTGGGGGCCTTACCAACATATCAAATGACTTATTACTCCTAAGCAACTCTATGTGTGCAACGCACCTACTATCGTTAAATTCATTTGTAATTAGCATACATTATACTAGTGCCATTATTACTGTTAATTCTAACCTTACAGGAGTAATGAAGTAAAAAAATAATAAATCATCTGGATTTTGAAATGCAGAGTAGTATTTAAATTTTAAGTGCCATTTTATTTTAACTATTTGAAAGTAACATCAGTTGATAAACACTAAATTTAACATCTTACATTTCCCCAGCGGCAGCAGCCGTCAACAGGAAGAGATGAATCATTAATAGTTATAAAAAACTATGTGTAATAGCATTTAGTTTGTAATATTCAATGTTGGTTAAAATATATGTACATTTGTCTATCATGCTAGTTTGTTGCTCCTGGGGGCCCTAAGCAGCCGCTTAGCTCGCATTGCCTTGGGCCGGCCCTGGCAGCGACCTTAATTACTTTTTCATTATTGCAAAACAAAGATATGAACAAGACACAACATCTATATGGTAATGTTTTCTGACGTAAGGCGGTAGTAGCAAAAGCGCCGCGTCAGCAGCAGCACCAGCTGAAGCCGTGGTGTGACTTTCAGCTAACGACGTAGCGGCCGACGCCGAGGCACTTCATTACAAAGCTGCTCCGCCGCTGGCCGAGGCAGCTACTTAAAGTAATGGGAGAAACTGTGTCCTGGCACTGCTCTCTCACACACACAGGCACACACACTGCCTGCATACTTCATTACCGCCACAAGTTCCTGCTCTTCCCACAATCGCTGGCTCCCATCTCTTACTAAAAAACAAGGAAAATTCATTTCTTCCTCCTGCACCTTTGAAACAAGACTCATGCCTCTTTTAACGTCACCGCTGATTAATAGCGTGTGAGAGGAGAAGCAGGGAGGGGGACAGGGTGGGTTAGAAAGGTGCAGAGTGTTAGATAATTAGTCAGCAAACAACTTAAATGGAGTGTTTAATAAAGCTTCACGTTGGAGAAGAGAGAGAAAAATGACAAAATGACCTCTCATGAGAACTGGTTGAAATTGTGTTTGCCCTTCGTAATCTAAAATCATGAAAAATATGCCATCTTTTATCTTATCATACAAAACATGCAGCTGCCCCGTTTCATCCACGTTACACAACTTTTGACACATTACAACCACAAACGTCAACATGTCTTACTGGGGTTTTTGTGGTACGGTGTTTAATTATGAAACAAAACGCTTTGGTTGGTGGAAAACTAACATTGCAACCAAACAACGCGACGTGGTTGCTATGGGAATGCTTTTCTTTAGCAGGGACAGGGCAGGTGGTCAGAACTGGTGGGAAGATGAATCGAGATAAACGGAGCACAGCACTGGAAGAAAACATGTTGGAGGGTCATAAAGAGTTCAGACTGAGGTTCACCGTCCAGCAGGAGAGCAACTCTTAACATGCAATCATAGCAACAATGGGATTACATTCAAAATCCAGAACGAAAGCCAGTTAAGAATCATAAAAACTGATGTTCACTGAGCTTAAAGTTATAGTATATAATTTTAATAAAGAATATGTTTTTCACGTATTTAGTAAAACAGTCACCATCTCGTGTTGTCTGACAGATAATCTGTGAAAAGATTGATCTCTTCCACTTCCTCCTTGAGCTACTATTGCCAACTGAAGAAATACACCGCTCCTGACCAAAGACAACCAATCAGAGCCAGGAGGTGGGTCTTAGTGCTGTCAATCAAACTCATGTATTCTCAGTGTTCTAATGGTGGAGAAACAGCTTAGCGTTACAGGACAACCTTCTATCCGCCGTCATCACTGGCCATGTTAACTAGCCTGAGCATTCACAACATGCTGCAGGTTACTGAGGGCAAGGGGGGGAAAGGGAAGAGCAGCGCCACATGAAATTCTGATTCACAGCGCTAAGACCTGCCTCCTGGCTCTGATTGGTTGCTTCTAGTTAGCGCTGAGAGTGCTGGAAGAAGGCAGAGGAGATGCTATAAAAACTACATAATGCAGCTTTAACGTATTTTGCAAAGAAAAACAGGCAAAATGTAGTTTCTAAAGGTGTAAAGCTAAAGAAATAGTTGCAAATATTTGTAAAATAAATAAATCTCCCCTCTGCTTCAGAGTTTTGTACCCCTTGGAGTTGGTCTGCCACATAAAATCCAAATATGACACATTGAAGTTTGCGATTCACATGTGTCAGAATGTGGAAAAGCTCAAGGGAAATGACTACTTTTGCAGGACACTGCACACACTGCGTACATGAATATATCTATTATGAGTTCCTGTCCCAATACTTTCATACTTTGACCATGAAATCACATCCAACTAATCCTTTAATTGTCTGATCAATGCCTGTAGAGCTATGGAAATGAGGCCGATTGTCGATCTGGCCTGAGGTCAGGCCAAACGTCTGCCGACCGATGCGCGCCATTGATCAAGGCCCGTGCCACTCTACAAACCAAGGATTAAACCATTTATCTGCAGGCTCTACCTTGAACCCTTATCCTGACCCTCAAGCAAACCTGGCGTGAGACACAAAGCAAAAAAAAACAACAACAAAAGCCTCTGAGGAGTTTCAGAACATCCATCACCCAGCTTAAAGGAGAGGCGCACAGTTTCTGGGAAGCTGCAGACGCACAAACACACCACGCGGCAGGGATAAGATGGGTTGTTACAGCACGTCTCTACAGGGACGAGAAAACGGTGGAAGGCGGCCCCATGCATCAATATTGTCTTACCTCGTGTTTTGCCAGCCAAAGTCTCATCCCAGCTTCTCAGAAATAGCATGGTGGTGCGGCCTGGGACTCCTCTCTCCCTTTCATAGCCTCAGACTGAGGGAGGCTGGGGGGAAAAAATCAACACAAACCAAAAGACAAGATGAGTATCGACCGGGAGCAGCTTCAGGATTTTTTTAAAACGTTCAGATTTATGGATTTTTGCTTAATAACACTGACTGAATAAAGGCAACGCGGCGACTATTGTTAACATAGTACAGGTTATTTTAATTTTTGAAAAGTAATGACTATGGTTTATAAAGAAAACTCTTCTCTTCTATTCTGCTTTTTGTGTTTGCTTTAACCAGCTTTGTGATGTTTTCGTTGCCGGTATAAATGGAGTTCAGATGAAGCAAATCAATATGTTCACGAATTACTAAGTTTAAAAATGAAGCACAACTGCTTCACTCTTCCATTTTTTTCCCCTCCAAATTCCACCTTTTTTTTTTTTGTTTTGACCGTAAACAAGGAGCTAATCACAAAGAACTTACAGCCGTTTTAGGTAAAATCCTCAGGCGGTCAAGGGAGCAAAGCATCAATGTTGAGGTAATTGCACTCCACTGGAGTGGCGTCGCTTCTCTTCCTCGGAAAAAAGATGCTCGGAGAATCTTGTTTTTCTTACGTCTGCCACTCTGTTATTGCAAAGGGAACAAGGAGGACAGAGGGTTAGGAGCAGGCCGCGCTCATTTAGGACTCTAATAAAGCTGCGATGTGCTTTGGCATGGTGTGCAGTCTCCGATCGGCTCTCCTCAGAATGAACAAATCTGGTTAAACGGGTGGGGCGAGTTAAAACGTACAACTGAGAAGTTAAATGGTTGAGTTAGTTGAACTGGGTTCCTGCGCAGTTTGGACAAGGTTTGAGTGTCGTTCCTTTTCTAAAGCTGGACATGTGTGGGGAAATAAAATATGAGTATGGAAAAATATGAGCTTAATTGTATTTTTTTTTTTATTTCAGTATCTCTAGACAAGAATCTGAATTTAACAAACAAAGACTAATATTTCTGTTGTTATACATATATTTAGATCTTGATGGTTATTTATGCGTCAAGATCTAAAACATTAAAAAAGAAGAAAAGGAGTTTTCGCAGTTTTGGGTTTTCTTTTACCTTAATGTATTTTATAGTGGCTACAAGGTTCTTGAACTGGCTTTGGTTTAGATATTAAGAGTAATTTAAATAGTTACTCATTTTGTGACACAAAGGTATCACTTGTCACAAATTGTAACAAAAAAAAAGATCTGTATTTCATCTAAGATAACCCTAATAACTTTTTTTTTTTTAATATTGCAGATTTCACCTTCTTCAAGTTTGACCTGAAAGAAAACGGACAAATCTGGAAAATGGCTGTATGTTTCATACTTTGTGGTGAAAAGAATATAAAAATAAAAATAAAGCCCAACTAGGAGAATGGTTTGTACTGAAATATTCATTAAGTTATAAAAACCGATGACCAAAAAATAAATAAATAAATAAATAAATAAAAAATCAAAAGTCTGAAGTTTTGAACTGTAAACCTTGTAGGAACTCTGGTTTCAGATCACATTCTGCATTGCTATTTTGAAAAAAAGCCAAAACGCGAATCATTTTAAACTAGTATCTCCAAAAGGTGGTACAAGTTGGCCGGAAAAGAAAACTAAAAGAAAAAGCAAAGAATCGAATAAAGCCGATACACGTCTCATATTTAACAAACAAGAGTACAAGAACGTCTCAGTTTTAGAAGCTTGTTTGAGCCATACTTTAGGTGAATAAATGATTAAGTGAAAAATGTTAATGAATAATGAAGCAGTCTCTGCGGGATAACAGATTGTTCTTTTCATATTTAATAGATTGATGGGCCTCACACACACAACACAACAGACGAAAACGCACATGATCACAAACACGTCGCCTCACAACGAGCATGCTTGTTTTAAAGCGTATTAAAGCGGAGCGTTTTTCAGCGGCCACTTCAAGCTCAGAGGCATTTGTCGAACCTTTGTTCTTAGCTCGGTCCTAATCTTGTAAAGAGGCCTAACTGCATTTCTGTGCACTCTGTGCACATCATTTCTCATGGACAGCGTCTCTGTCGATGCAAGGCCTCTTAATCAGCTCAGATGAATTATTGAACAGCTTTTTTATATCAGATCATGACCCATATTCTGTTTTCTTGAAGTGAATATACAGCCGATAAAATCCAGATGGACATTTTCGGTTTTTTTTTTTTTTCCTTTTTGGAGTTGTCCAACACAGGTTAGCAGCTCTGTAACGGGTGAACGGGATTGAGACGCGAGCGGCCCCATTACGAGCTTCAGATGGAGCTCTGCGGACTGATTTTCTCATTTAGAACAAGATGATGGATGGGGTCGTCTTGCAGCACCGCACATAAAGCGAATCCGAGGTGTTGGGGGTTTGAAGCTCGCTCTACGCTGACGGTTCTGCTGCGCACTGTCAGAAGCGGCGGTGAATTAGGATCCTGTGATCCCTAGATGGCACAGTGTGGAAGTCAGTGGAATACAAAACACCTAAGCGGAGGGGTTACTGCTGGCTCTGTCGAGGCGGGCGCAGCGCTCGGAGCCACAAACAGGAGTTGCTTTGTTGTCTCATTAAGCAGCAGAGAGGCAGAGTGAAAATCAGTAGGAAGAGGGGATAGGATTATGAATCTCCTTAGCCCCTGCTGTCTTCTCTCCATCCTGTTTATCAATGAAGACTGCAAACGTGGCGCCTTTAAAATCTCTCAAAGGGAGAGTTCGGAATTGTTCAAGGTTAAAGGTTGGAGGCAGTTCACATTTTGCCTGCAGACAGCAACTCTATTGCATCTTTACTTTTGCATAAATTCAGATTAGTTTTTTGCCCCAGATGCTGAGGCTAGCTTCTTTCTAGCCAACAGTTAGCTAGTCTAACGGAGGCCAAGACTGGAGTGGAGTTTTATCACTGCAATAAACTCCCAATTTCAACAACGTTGTTGCAGTTTTTGCAGATATCGTTTCAAAACCTTTAAACTTGGGATTGGACCGTTATTCACAGTTGACTGGAAGCTAGGACGATGTGAGCCACCAATTATTTTCCCTGCGAAACAGTAGTTCAAAATTTAACATGTTAAGCTTTTCTGCTTCTAGAGTAGAGATCAATATAATAAGGTCTGCTTGAACTGCTTTGACCTTTTTTAAGATAGAAGTGTGCTTTGATATTGCTCCTTCAACTATCTGTTGGGTTTAGTCGTGAACTTTTTTGGGTTCATTCCTACAAAATCAAAATAGTCTAGATCAGCAAAAACTATACGACCCTTCCAAAAAGCACAGCTTTCCGAGCATTGCTAGTACAGATTAAAGAAGTGTTCGTTAGTTTAAAGTTAAATGTCAAGTCCAGATGACTCAAACGTGCTTTTTGTTACATTCAGTCATCCGTTCATGCGCACATTTACACGCTGATAGTAGTAAGCCACAAGCAAAACAGACTGACATGATGTTTGAACCGGCTACAGGTGCATTACAGGACGCACAGTAAACCTTTATACTAACTGACTTAATAATTTTTTTAACAGGACGTTTTAAATTTATGCAGAATAAAGAATAAAGCCTATACTATGTGATGTACTGATGAAAAACAAAACAAACAAAAAAAAAAGAAAAACTCAGCAATTGAAAAATATAAAAGAACTGTCCATGTACTTCTAATTACGTTTTAATCGGGAACATCTATGCAGATAATGAATGAAAGTTTAGGAAAAGAACAACATGACAAACATTTTCCATCTTTGTTTCTAAAAACAGCGGTAAGATCAACAGAATGTTATGACTAACTTATTGAGACTCACTTTGGGCTACATCTGAACCTGCAGGGTGTTGACCCCCTGGTCTGGAAATAAAACTAATCTGTTTTATCCTAAATTGAGATGCTAGAAAAGATACAGAAAACAATATAAATTCTTCAAACCTTTTAACAAAACCACACTAAAATAATTCCTATCATTTTCATCTAACATATGTATCAGAGTGGTGCAATTGTTGGAACACCATGGATTTATTGTTTTGTAAAATGAACGCCAACATATTATAAATGGTATTCATTTGAAATAAAGTCCAAACAGTTACTGTAGTGTCAAATTAGCAGCTAGCATTTTTGTTTTCTATAAATCAAGACTAGTTTTTGACAAAATTAAACCTTGTCTCTCTCAGATTAGCATTTAGCTAACTGTTTGCTAGTCAGCTGTGGGCCAAATCTAAACATCTTGCAAGAGTCCAATCTCTAACTTCATAAAGGTTCATGCAAATGCAATTTGGTGAACAGTTTTAGTTTTCATGACATTTAGATTAGATGGTTATTTACACCAGAAATGGAGGAAGGAGGTCGTGCACCACCAACGACCTTCCCTATGAAACATGCATCGAGAAAGGACAGTGTTGTACTTTTCCTGTCCGTCTAACAATTTGGTAGAAAAGTATTTGCAATAATATCTGACTTTTTCCTGTTTAGATTGAAACTGTTAAAAAGTGGTACAAGTCTGCTTTGTCCAAGTCCCTGTCAGAAATGGTGTTAGCTTAAGTTTCTGGGACAATAACTAATCTGGATTTAAACAAAATAAAGATATAAATACTCGTAAAGATATAACTATCCCTTTGATCCAATCTGTGATTAGAAACAATAAGAAGATGTCTTATCTTCAATTATGAAGTGCTGAAAATTCCTGGAAGTCCAGCTTAGTGGTGAAGTTTTTCAAACGATTTATTGTTCAATTTAATTGTTGGCAATACCCATTAAATGTTATTCATTTGAAACTGGAGACAACATTTACTCTTGACAGCGAGACATCAAGCTAAATGATGTAATTTGATATGTATGAGCATGATTACAATTCACAGAGAAAACGCATGCTCCAACCATGGTGTCCAACAAACCCCCTGTGTAGCTGTATTTACGTCTGCTTACTTCCCACCATCGATGTGCTCTATAGAACTGGTGGATCAGCTAAAGCAGGCGTACAAAATGCCTTTTTCCAGCTAAGCGAGCTATAAAGTCCACATCAACATCCATTTTGACTGCCTATTCTCAAGACCGCACGACAAACATTACGCTCGACCATAAAAGACAACCACGGACGGTCTCTGTAATCATTATGGCGGCGGGCCATGTGTCAGGGCGCAGAGCTTGCGCCCGAGACGTCCGCTTTGCAGCGTGGCAGCGGCGGTGATAGCTCTGACAGACTACCTGAGCGTAAGTACCCATCTGCGGAAAGGCTACGGAGGGTCACATGTGTGCCAGGGAGCAGCTAGCAGAATGGGTAATAGACCCTGAGTTTATGAGAGCAGGTCCCAGGTGGGTTTTACAGGTGTGACGCCACAACCTTGACTGAGCGAGCACTCACACAAACACAAACACACACTTGCGGTGTAAATCCAAATCACGCTGTCAGACAAATGATTGGAAAGTTAATCAGAGAAACAGGGTCAATCACCGCTGCACTTGTGGTAGATAGATGGACAATGGTGTCTGTGTGTGTCTGTGATGGGAGAGAGAGAGATGAATAGAATGGGTTTAATGCGTATTGTGTTGCCGACAAAGTAGGAATTTGACTCTGGAGTAACATCATTATCGCGTCCGTACTACTAAAGCAATTTGGGTTTTGTTGGAATAACGTCAGATAAGAAAAATTGCTCTCAGAAAGGGGAAGTGTACTTTTTTGCTTCATGTAGATTACTTTATTGATCTACAAATACAACATCTTCCCGCACCGAGTTACAGGGTTTTTTTTCTCTCCTTCTCGTCCGGAGCAAGTAGCTATACAGAGCAAGGATTTGAGATGGAAATTATTTTGACATTTGAAGTTAATTTTTTACATGGCCAGACACTCATTATTCTTTCATTTTGATTCTCATGAATTAAAAAAGGAGAACGAAAGGCTAAATTAGTGGAGGAAAAGTAAAACAAAAAAGATGAGGAGGTGAAGTTTGAGAGCCATTAATGGTCTCAATAATCCACCAGCATTTAGCACTTAGTCTGTGACAGGTTTGTAGACCCCCCTCCCCACACACACACACACACACACATCCACGCATGGATATGGAAAAACATCGACTTGAAGACAAAATCAGCTCTTCACCATCCAAAAGCAGCAACTGAATGTGTGGATCCAGTGAAACATACTCACCTACACAATTCTAAACAATGAAATATGTTAAATGTGTTGAGTTTTTGTAGGATGGAGAACTTAAAATCAAGGTCAACCGACAAAGATGCTGCTTCTGTCTTTAATCCATAGTTATGAAATCCATTTAAGATTTAAAAGCCGAGAGATAGATCAGCTTCGGTCCTTTGAAAATTGTACAAAAAAAAAAAAAAAAAAAAAAAAAAGAGAGAGAAAAAAAAAATCAAAATCAAACTGATTACATAAAAGTCCAGAATTTTATTTGTTTTACTTTTAAATATATATTTTTGGGCCATTAAAAATCTAATCCAGGATTAAAGGGTAATTCCACAGAAAAAAAAACAACATCTATATCCAAAGTCCCACTTTTCCGACGTCTTCATTCGGTTTTAAATCTCCTTCAGAAACAGAATGGAAATGTTAAAGAATGTTTAAAATAAAACAGAAAATGAGATGAGTTGTGTGATCTTCCTCCAATGTATATGTATTGTTCTGCTAATCATGTGTATGCCTACGTGCTTTTCGCTATGCCTTACTACTCCAGATTGTTCTGTTGCCTTGCAGTCAAAAAGATATTTAGCTCTCTTGTAATTCAAATAGTAAAGTTTAATTTACAAAAAAAATTACACAAATCTTCCTTCTTGATTCTTTTACCACAGCGAAGAAAAATGAAATAAGCAATAACAAATCAATAAGTGGGATCAGAGTGTAAGAGATGAATGAATGTTCGCAAAGGAGGAGAAATGAGTAAAGTAGGTAAATGTGAAGCCAAAAAAAGTAAAAAAAAAATAAAATAAAAACTCCTTCTGGAAGATTTTTTTTTTGTAAAAAAAAAAAAGAAGTTTTTTTCCCCTCGTCCATTCTCTTTAGGTGCTTGTGTGTGTCTGTCTGCAGGAATGGGAGTCAGTTCAGTTTGGGAAAGATACGAGGCAGAAAGAGGGAGGAGGCAGAGGGGAGGAGGGAGGAAAAAATGGCATCAAAAACGGAGCCAGAGGACTGTGCAAACACAGATGACGCCGCGGCAGAACGGGCTTTGAAGCGACCGAGTGAAACGGGCCCTTCCTGCTCGGTCTGACCTTCACCTGATCAAATGGGGGGGGGGGACTGTAAAACCGACGCTTTTCAGCAAATGAGGAAGTTTGGTGTAAGTTTTTGTGTGTGTGCGCGTCAGAGACGAGAAAACAAAAAGGAACAAACATGTAGACGTGATGAAGCCGCTTTAATGGATACAACACACTTTTTAAAATGTGACAAGGCAGTCGAACATTTCACGTCCGTGATGATGGCTGGAGAAGGTGCTCGCACGATGAGTCACTTTAGGAAGAGGGGTTAAAAAAATAAGAAATTAAGTCAGAAAACAAGGATGAAAGAAGGAAGAGTGACGTAAGGAGGGCAGGAATCAGCTGAGAGCGGGATGGGAGGAGAGCCATGGATCTGCTAAATGTGTGTGTGTGTGTGTGTGTATCATTGTCAAGGTGTGCTACAAACACAAAACGCCTCACACACACAGGAAGGAAACAAAGACAGACACTAAACACTAATCAGACCTACCTATAGTTAGAGTTAGGGATCAGCCAGATAAGATGCATAAGGGGGGAAAAAAGAAGGGGGGAAATAGGTATAAAAGTGAAAAAGGCATAAATAGAAAAGACAACGAAAGCTAATTAAAATGACTCTATTAGAGCTGCTTAAAGAAAATAAATAAAACGACAGGTGGAGTCAAAAAATAAAAGTAGCCAAAGTTACGGGTGGAGGGGGAGGAGGATGAGGCAGGGAGGAAGGGAGGGAGGAAGGAGGGAGCGTGGGCTGCACAGGGAGGGAAATCAATGGAAAGGGAAGGAAGAATGGATGGAGGGGATAAAAGAGGATAAAGAGGTGGGAACAAAAATCCCCCTCCTCTGTCTCTTTCTCCTTTTCTGTCTTTCTGCTTCTCTCTCTCTCTCCCTCTCCCTCCTTGTCTGGCTCATAAATGGACGAAATTGTTGACCAGGTAAATGGCAAAATAGATGAGGAGGCAGAGGACCGAAAGAGCGAGCAAATGAAAAGGCAAAGCACCTCCCAGCAGCGCAATGAGGAAAAAAAAGAACAAAAAACGAAAGATAAAAGCAAATACTCCGGTGGCCTCCGTTGTCTCCAGTCTGAGAGTGGACGGGGGGGGATTGGCTGGTGCCAGTTGTTCCCCTTCCCCGGCTTGCCTTCCGCTTTCTTCTCTCTCTCTCTCCCCTGCCAAAAAGCACTTCCCATCCAGATGACGGAAACCGGGCACAGATGTCCTCTCCGCTTTTTTTTCCTCTCAACTCTGCTCAGACGCCGCACGCCCCACGCGCATGCGAGACGTTGTTGCAGTGGCAACGGACGGCGTTACCAATATTGCTCAGTGTGAGAAAGAAAAAAAGAAAAAGGAAAAAAAAAAGGCATCGTTGGGGGGAGGTTTGGGGAGGGGAAGTTGATGCTGCTGCTGCTAGTCAAGCACAGCCTACCTCATGAGAAAAGATACTGAGCTGGAATTGCTCTGTCTCTCCCCCCCTCCTCTTCTCTCCTCCCTCGCCCATCCCTGCAAAAAAAAAAAAAAAAAAAAAAAGATAGGAGGAAGGGAGGTGGGCCCACTCCCTGCATTAGTATTCATTGAAAGAGAGAGTGTGTGAGTGAGAGAGAGAGGGTGATATGGGAAAGATAGAAGGGGGCCTTCCAATAAATGTCGAGGAACCAAACCGGTGTGAAACTAATAAGAGACTGGCTCCCCCTAGAGTCCATCATCAATACACGAGTTTTTGGAAAAATTCATGTTCAAGAATGTTCACCAGTGGAAAAATGTAAAGTGTTTTGTGCATTCGGATTGTTCGGTGGTGGCAGCATCATGCTGTGGCGAGAAATGAACATTGATGTCTGACCAAGCTTGAATGGAAAAACTCAGATCTAGATGTTGCTAAAGGCATGAGCCAATAGACTTACAGCTGTTACTTTTATAAGGTGGCTGAAGACAAGTGTATGCAGTTCAGATTCTTCTTTTTTTTCACCATTATTAGAAAATCATGCATCATTTTCCTTCCACTCCAAAATGATTCACTACGTTCTGTTGGGCCTTCAAGTAAAATCCTAATAAATTACATTTATATTTGACGTGTAACATAATGTGAAAAAGAACAAGAAGTGTCAATACTTTTGCAAGGAATTGTACGATTACTAGACGTCATGGTGACGTTCAAAACGATTTACTGCTTGGTATAAGACGAACTCGTGTAATTAGTTTTCTCTCTCTCTCTCTCTACTTTTCGGGTTTCCACGCACTCCATCTTGTTGAACTCGAAAGCATTAAAGGACTTCTGGTTTATGTCTGCGTGGCTGTGAAAACAAACTGTCCCGTTTGCATTTCGCCCTCAGCCAAACCCAGTGTTGCCATGCCGATAAATTTGTCTCCACGCCGGTAATGGCTCTCAACAAACCGCTGTGTTTTGTTTTCCTTTCGGTTTCTGACATTTTTTTAAGCAAATGATCGTGTAACATGGCACACATCACAAACCACAACGCGCCCTGCATGTCTATATCATTCTTATTTTCTAATTCATTTTTGTATGTTGCCATGTTGTGGCTCGCAACTTTGGCTAAAATGATAAAAAACCAACTAATGTGTTTTTTTAATGCAGATATAACAAACGGAGGTTTTATCTGTTTTTAAATTTTATCATGGAATAATTGCATTGAATGTTCAGAAGAGGAGGATATTAAAAGTACCAGTGGCAGTGTTTTAGTTCTGTTTTTCTTGTCTTTGGGTGCCTTTTTTTTCTTTGAACATCATTTTACACAAATATGAACAATCCCCATAGGAAAACATATCCTCTTTTTACATCTTTTTCTTCATTTCGAAATCTAAAATTTAAAATAAAATGGTGGCTCTTTAAGGATGAGCATCATAGATATCAAAAATTGCGATTTGTCTTATTTTAAATGGTTTAATGTCATGTAACATCTATGGAGTCAAGGCAAAAAATATTTTATTTTCCATGGTATTTCATTTATCTATTTATTGTACTTTGGTATTTACATACACCTACACACTACTTTTGTGAATTATCATAACACCTGGTCAAAATATAACAGCTCCAACTGACTTGGTTATTAATTACTGGAGTTGCTCAGCTTATTATACATATAAAAGTTTATATAAAAATTTTTATAAATCCATGACATACATTATTATATATATATTATTAATAAGATCGGGAAAAAAAGGATTAAGTGGTCCAAACTGTTTTCTTTGTTGCTATATATTTTGTTGCATTTTCAATATTTCAACATTAATTTCATTCTTAATTATTTTGATTTATTTATTTTTTTTAGGCTGCACAGCTAATCATGAGCAAAGCTATCGAAGAAAGAAATTACCTGTTGCAGAAGCCAAAGTGCCGTTGTGTTCATTCTATGCAAGATGCCGCCATCTTGTGGTTTGCAGACAGAATGGCAGCGCCGCGTTTGATTGGGGATGTCTGGCTGCCTTGAGCTGCTCGACTTCGGTACATCGTGGAGAGATGGCGTCGCTGTCATCTCCTCTAAGAGTCTGTAGAGGAATATTGAAAGAGTTACGTGCCATTCAAGGACCGAGTTACAAAAGGTCGCTGGCTTATAACTACATCATAGATCAGTTTCGCAAGAATAAGGTGAGTTTAGCCCCAGCTTAGCAAAAGGCTAATATTAGCTAGGCTGCTACCAGCATCACTCAGTCTCATAACATATGCCTATATGTCGTACTAAGCATATGCTAGTTGCCAAAGTAGTCAGTCATATGCTCTTGAATCGTTTACAAGCAAGGCTATATAAGGAAAACAGAACCTGACACTCACAGGCGGTTGCCGTCAAATAATAAAACATTTAAAAAAGCAAGGTGAGTTCTTGTGAAGGGCATGCTAACATTAGCCAACTGCAGTCCTCGAGCGCCTCTGTCTTGTAACTTTTTCGATGCGTCCCTCGTCGAACTTACTTGAATTAAATGACTAAATTGCTTCGCTATCATTCTATGCTAATTAGCTAATATTGGAGCCAGGTGTGTTGAAGCAGAGACATGTAAAAGTTGCGGGACACCGGCCCTTGAGGACTGAAGTTTGAGACCACTGGCTACCCGTTGAATTAACTCTATTAGTGACCGCCGTGCAACTTTCTAGATAGGTCATTTTCCTGTTAATTCAGTTATAACAATTTGCTTTAGGTACCTGCTTTAGCGGTAAATAGAGAGAGAAATATAAAATACATTATTTTGCTTAGAACATTTTATGTAATGTAAAACTTTAACAACAACTTAATAGTAATAATAATGCATAATTAATAAAACAAGGTTTCCCCCAGAAAACTTGCTAAGCCCGGTGGCTAGGGCGCTAAGGCAGTCATTCGTCCAGTGACCTGCGGGGTCACTGGGTGTTAAATGTTTAAAGTTGACAAGAAATTTGAAAATATCACTTGATAATTATGTGTTTTTGGAAGATTAATATCTGAACACCAACTATACAGTCTTAAAAAATGCAAACATTTAAAAAAAAAAACTTAAATAATTAAGCAATGCTAAGCCTGGTGGGAGCACAAGTAAAGCCTGGTGGCCCGCCAGGCTTATAATACACCGGGAGAAACCTTAAATAAAGGAATGTGTTTATACGCAGTAAAAAGTAGATACCCATGTTTGTAGATACCCAGTGATTTTTGAAAATCACATGATTTGATAGTTCATTACAAAAATAATAGTTCTAAGCTTGTAATTACATGTTTAGCTGTGTTTTTACCCCTGGTCTGTTTCACATGTGATTTTCAAAAATCACTCCACATTGTCCAGAATGCGTCAGTGTGTGTGTTGTTTGCCATGTAGGCTTAGAGCTTGCATTATTAATGCTTGAGAGAACGTGGCTCAGCAGGAATACTGAATGCATGTCTTGTCACTGAAGCAAAACAGCTTGAAGCAATTCTTGCTAGTCATGTCAAACTGTGCATTGCTCTCTAGGCTTTACAGTGTACTTTAAAGTGTCTAAATGGACTGTACTCTGTGCTATTGTACTTGCAGTGGTGGATGAATGTCGGAAAGCTCTTCATTCTGCTTCCCTTATTTGCCTAAAGTGTGTTCACTCAGTTATTGGTACACTTTTAAGTTTTTGCATTTTCAGAACTCCATGAGTCGGAATACCAACTCGGTCACAAGTCAGATTCTCATTAAAATAATAAAAACCATTCTTTTGGGTTCATCCCATGCGTTTTTCTTTAAAGTGATGGAAATTACTGTCATTTAATCGTTTTTCCTGATCGCAGGTTACAGGGGAAAGGTACTGCAGAGCCCAGCAGGAGGCGCACCACGCCTCGCTCACATACCTGTGTTTGCTGACGTCCACCAGGAACCACCAGGCCCTCCATGACCTCTACCATGGGAAGGGAGAGCGCAGCCCAGAAGAAGTGGCCGGCCTGGTGGGGCTCAGGCTGCCCACGCAGCCAGGAGGGAAAGGCTGGGAGAAGTAGGGACAGCGGAAAGTCAGCCGGCGGGACAAAATCAGGAAACTCTCTTGGAATTACATAGATATGGACAGTGGATGGATCGGCTGCCTTCGTGTAATTTAAAATTTAATTTAGAGTTTGCTGGTTGTGGCGTTGTGGACGGAGGGAACTTGTTCTTCATTCTCCTGATCAACCGTTGTTCGAAACGAGGGGAAAAAAATGTGAACTGAGAAAATAAAAAAAGTCAGCTAAAATATAAAACTTGTTAAAACCTTTGTATTCAATAGCAGCACCTCAAAAACACTGAATATCCCATTATGTGGTGTATGTCACTTAAAGTTAATCCTAAAAACGGTGATTGATACTTGACTGTATGTAAATTAAACTTATTTTTGAAGTTGTGTGTAAATGTGCGCATGAACAAACAGGCTGAAATAAATGACCATCAATATTTAACTAATTGTCCAATTTATTATTTGGCTTTCAATGCATATATCTCAATGTGAAATTGAGCTTTAAGATACGACCTCAAACCTTTTTTTTTTTTTTTTGGCAACAAAAGTAAAAATATGCATATTTTAGTCATTCAGAAAATGCGATTTCTTATTTGTAGCCAGTATGTCCCTTGAAAAGTATTTGTCTAAAGCTTCATACAAACTTCTTTTTGAACTAACCTGTGCGTGTAAAACTGTATCCATCCATGCATTACTGAGGAAAATGTTTCTTAGGCTTCAGAAAACAACAGCCAATAAAGCCCATGTAGGTAGTTATTTTGGACACAAATGTAAAGAATTTTCTAAAAACTGATGGAAAATCCCGAAAATGAAGCATAGAAGCTTGAGGTGGGAAAACTGTAGAAACCTCACCAGCTAGCTAAGGCCATTTTATTTGTATGTTAGTATTCACTTACACGTAGCTTTAAAATTGCTTCCAAGAAAAATAAAGGAACAGATAATGAAGTTACATATAAAACAAGAAATGTTAAAATGGTAATTCAACACTAATAAATAGTGAAGACCTAATAAAGTAATCGTTGACCTTCTAGAAAAACCTACAAAAACAGTTTGGATTCATCTCTGGGTTTTAGAGCGTTGGCTCCAAACCCAATAATGAAGCATGTTGGTGGCTGGATCAAGCTTTTTTTCTCTAGCATGGACAGGAAAAAGTAGTGGCGCTGATTGAAAGACGGACACTAAGATTCAGTGCAGAGCTGCAATCGAATGGTTCAGATCAGAACATATTTATGTGTTAGAACGGTCCAGTCAAAGTCCAAAATTAGAAGAGGCATACCCAAAAAACATCTGCAGCTGTAAATAAATGTAAAGGACTGAATTTATTTGATTTCTGTTACTGTTTATGTCAGGGCTGTTTATGTGTGACTGGTTGCTTTGATGTTATTGAAAAAGGTTTTTTTTTTTTTGTTTTTCCAAGAAGCCCTCATTTCCAAATTGATGGAGCAAAAACAAAAAAATAAATACATTTTTCCCACATGCTTTCCAGACAACCATGGCTTTTTACATAGACCATATGGGTGGTCGTCCAGGGCGGCATTACAGATAGGGAGGCTGAGCATGAGACAATATAATGTAATATTTACAGCCTGTTTTTATGGATGTGCAGGAAGAGTTGGCACCCCTGAGTGTTAAGTAAGGGTGCCAAGAATAAGGTTTTGAACTTCCTGTGAATCAACCACATTCATAATGCAGGAAGTGCCTCTGTTCTCAGACCTGCTCTCTCAAAAATCACCCCTCCTCTCCCCAACCACCATCACATAATTCCACCCTTTTCCCCCTTTTTTTTTTTTTTTTTTTTTTTTTTGTTTGTTTTCTCAGTGTGCAGCGGTGACTAACGTTGCCTTCAGTGTGAATTAAAATAGACTAACCCTGCAGCAAAGCATGCTCACAGTGGCACCGGGGAGGCAGAGAGCAAGACGTGCGCTGCTCATGTACAAACCCCAAACTTAACATGCGCAAACGCAGCCTGGACAAATCAAACGCACAAACGCGTAGTGACAAAGAAACAACTGTAGTGTCCAAATTGATTTCGCGATTGCGCGTCTCCTGCTCCCGTCATCCTGGAACAGAAACCAGGAGGTGACCAAAAGTGGCGCTGAATGTTTGTAGCTTCCGGAGATGTGGAAGTGGTGCGAGTAAAAAAAAAAAAAAAACGTTTTAATCAAGTCGGCGCAACTTTAACTATTCCGGGTAAAAAAAAAAAAAAAAGAGTCACGTTAGGTGGTGGTGATGCGCGTCGAGCTTGGAGGAGAAGAGCGGGAGGCGGGGACAGCGCGGAGGCTGCTTCGGTTATTGGTCTGTCAGAAGGTGCGGACAGCTCAGCAGCATCATCTTCCTCCTCGAGAAGAAGAGGAAGGGCGGGGGGCTGGAAAACAGCTGTGGAGGGAGTTCACAAAGACGAGGTGCTTAGTTGTTTTTGATTTGCGAACCGCAGGTTGTCTCTCCGGGGAAGCAGGTTGCTGGAGGAAGGGAGGGCAAAGGCGTTAACAGAGAAAAAGCGCACGGAGCGACGACAGTGGAAGTGACCAACGGAGCGATGTTTGGCATGATCAGAAATTCGCTCTTTGGGAATTCAGAGGAGACCGAGTACAAAGTGCTCAGCAGCGAGACCAAGGTAAGCAGAGAGACATCTGTGCGCCTTATGGACGATGGCTTAGGTTTTGTTTGTTTTTGCGCAATTTTACGCACAGCTTTTCTGCTGCCCCTGTATATTTCTCTCATCAAACTCCCAACTTTAACATTAGACACATGCAGCAGGATTTATTTTTAAAACGCAAGCCTCTCACTCGCCCTGTAACCTTGGCAGTATGGCTAATTGCCTGTGACCTGTGAGGATGCCCGCTGACCCACAGTGCGCGCAGAGAAGGGAGCCCCGAGGGCCCTTGTGTAGCTCCACAAGGCAGAAACGAATAATGATGGAAACGAGTGAGAGAGTGAGTCAGGTGGCTGCACATCATGGCAGCACCATGCTGGGTGAATCTGTTTTGTCAGGCTGCGCAGGGGTCAAAGCTGGCTGGAGATGAATTCAGAGTAGAGGACGTTTTTGCCTCACACCAGGGGGAAATACTCTAAACATACAGCCAGAGCCATGTGTTATGTTGGCCTAATCAAAGTTAATTCAATTGAGAATCTGGGAAAAAGGACATGCCTCGACAGCATCCCAGCTTTAACTACAAACAAATATACGTTTTTCTATTTTTTTTTTTTTTTTTTTTTTTTACAACTAAGCATAATTTCCCTTGCATTTCACAATTGTTAACTAGTTTATTTTGATCATCATGCATAACTGATTATTCTGGACGTCATTTTTAACACACTGTGGGGTTGAATATTTTTCCAGTATGGATGAGAAAGATGGCAAGAGTTACTGAATTAGCATTAAAACTATGCTAACATGTTAGCGACTCAACGCATCTCATTGAGAGTAGATGATCTGACGTTTTAACAAAATTGCTGTAAAGGGGCAGCACTGTGTTCTCCAGCCACATCATCACATTTTATAGCACATTCAAGTAACAACCGTTATCAAAATGTCACATATCAAATATGACTTAAAAGAAATTTTCCCACCTGATTTAACATGTTGAAAATGGGTCTCTGTCTCTTTAAAAACATTCTGAAACTCCGCCTTCAGGACGTAACCACATCTCTCCTCTATTAACCCTTTAACAACATTCTTACCAGCGTCGCACTGAGAAGTAGCTCCTATAATGAGCTCAGCTCATGCGCAGCTCCACCAGGTGTTTGCTAAATGCTGCTGGCTAGTCTGAAGGAGCTGAGCAAATGTTTGTCTGATACAATCTTAGAGAGTGAATAAAAAAAAGGTTTTGTCAATTTCAACACACTAGATAAATGTCTGGTTAGGTCGTATGGCAAAATGTGTTCTCAACGCAGAACTCTTACATTCTCAATGCAGACTTTATATTCTACCTACTATATAAATAATCAGGATAAAAAACAAACAGCCACTTGACAGAGGTGAAGAAAAATATTCTTTTAAATGCTTGTTTCATGTTGCTGTGCAGGATGAAACGACAGCTGGCTTCAAGAGTCTTTTCTAAATACCCCATCTTTACATGACGTGCACTTGGCCATGTCAAAACAGATCTGTCTGTCAGTGAGTGTGTGTGTCAGTATGGGCCGTGTTCTCTCATGTGGAATGGAAATCCGCTTTTATCTCTTTGTATCCCACTCAGAAGTTGTCTTTTGTTCGCCAGAGAAACGAACAAAGGGACTTTGAAAACTCAGCAACATATGGCACATGTGAACATCCACAGTCCACAGAGGAGGAGGTTTATTGGTGGTCCTCAAAAATAGACATAAACACAATGCCTGTTAAAAGTTCACATACACGCCTCCTGGAGATGAACGTCATATGGGTAGATTACTTTTCTTATCACCAAAGTTTTACTTCATTGGTCTGACTTTGCTTTTTAAGCAAAGCACATCATCTCTGAGTAGAGTTGAGGTTGGGTTCATCAACCAGCTTCACCCATTTTAAAACCAGTACTGATGAGTGTTTGGGATCAATGTCCTGTTGGGACACTTAAATGTGTCCGAGTTTAAATCATCTTACCCAAATTGTTCTCCTTATATGACAGGAAATTGGTTTGGATTTTCAGGAACAATCAAAACTCAAGCATGCTAGAAGATGTTGGTACAAATCTTGTTCCAAAACCAACATCTTCAAACTCCAGGTCTTTTCCTGTTTGTTTCCTGACTGAAATCAACATAAATGTCAAGTTTCACATTTGGGTACATACCAGCTGAAACTTGAAGAAGTTGCAGCGTCCGCCAGTTATGACTTATAAGGTTAATGTAGCATTTCAATATGATTGCTCTTCACATCAGCAGTAGCAAGCTGTGCTGGAAATGTGTGTATTTTAAAACACACATATTTAACCCTCCCGTGGTCTTTGCAGAACACTCAGGGGGAGCACGGTAAATGTCTTGGTCAGACAGAGAGGAAGTAGGGGGGTGGGTTTGTTCCGTCACACCATCAGTTCCCGAAACCACACACAAAAACACCTCTTGTAAAAGCGTACAATGGGTCACTGCGCCCCCGCCGGACAGCGCACAGAGTAAAACTCTTGTGGGGTCTAAGGCTACGTAGCCTAAATGACCCCAACTCTTAAGACCGAGGGAGAGTTAAGAGTGTGTCTGAAATCAATGCAACTCTAGGCTGAACAAATTAAAAGTTGTAAAGCTTCAACTGAAGTTCCTTAGAGGCACTGTGAGCAATGTTCATGGGGGTCGCCAATATCAAAATCTCAACTTCTTACCTGGAACATTGTCACGTCAGGTCTGACGTCAAATCCAGGGTAAATGTGTTCCAGTTACCCTGGAACACATCAATGTTTTGGAGTGGCCCTAATCTCAGAAAATTTTAAGTGGAGGTAGAAGAGTTATGAGACACTCTTTTTCTCTGGGAATTGGAAGGGCCAAAATTCCAGCAAACTATTGTGAACTCAAAACATTTGACCCAAGTCACAACTTGTGGCCTTGGAGACGCCTCCCACCATTATTCGGTCAGCAAACAACAATAATCTAGTTTGTCCCAAACGACCCAAAAATGGCAAAGTTCTGGATTTACAGTCAGAAAAAAGGCGTCGAGAGGAAAAACGCCTTTTTCGTACGCTCCGTGTCAAGATCTGGCTTCTGGTGACACCTTTAATTAAAAGAGGAGATGCCAGGTGGGGCACATTCACACATTCACAGGCTGAACAACAGCAGCAACAGTGGGTGAAACTGAGCTCAAACCCCGCTAATGAGCACACAGCACGATTTTTTAAAACCAAAACGGCAGAGTCATGGAGCTTTTCCTCTTTCTTCTTTTATTTTGGTGTAAGCACTTTTTTCTTTTTCAGGCAGAGCCTAACTGCAATGCACATGCTCACGCAGACACACAGCCTGCATGCACATGACAAATTAATTGCACTGTTGCACAGAAGAGAGGCCTGTGCTTTCGTGTCAGCCAACTTTTAACGTCGGCCCCAGTGACAACTTCTACAAAGCTAACTCTTTAATTGCAATGCAGGAGCGTGTGGATCTGACACGAGATAGAGCATAGCGTTACCCGTTTCGCTGCAGAACTGGAATTAATACCTCTGGAGGAACATTTGTTGAAGCGCTTTATTAAAAAAAGAAAAAAAGTGCATTTAGTACCTTGAGACCGGGAAATAGGATTGAAAGTTACACATTTGTTTTATGGGATGAAGATCCCATTATCTGAATGATACTTCTTAGAACCGCAGGTTGCTCCAGGGGGAGGAAAATAATCCCGAACGGCTCACGCACGAGTAAAAACAAAAGACATAATTTCTCCGTTTCATTTCGTGCTACAGGTGCCACACTGCGAGCAACAATCATCTTCAGCAGCCGGCGGTTCATGTTTGAAGCGTTAAGAGAAATTAAACTGCAATATGGCGCAATTAAATTCCAAGCGGCGCACTGTGGAATACTTCTAAAACGACAGCGCACAGCAGGAGCCGCGTAGAGGAGCGACCGCGCTCCACGTTGACCCCACATAGTGGCCTGCTTCTACGGCAGATGTTTGTGCGTCTCCTGAATGCCGGCGCCGCGCCGTTACGTAAGAGCACACACATCTCTGGCCCAGAATTCCCCCTTGAGCTCACTGAACCCTGCAGAGCAGAACGAGACATTTAATCAGATCGGGGCGAATAAGGTTCACGTGGGTCTGCCCACTGAGGGTTTTGTGTGGCCTTTGCCGAGATTATTCACACTCCTTGAACTTTTTGCGGATTTTGTCACCTCAAATTTCAAAGTATTTTGTTGGGACTTAACCAACGCAAGTGGAGCGTTGCTGTGAACTGGAAGGAAACAGATGCTTGCCCTCTTTTTTTTCTTTTTTAAATAAATAACTATGTATCTGAAAAGTGTGGAGTGCTTTTGGTTTTAGACTCCCTAACAGCTTTATTTCTGCAAATGCAAGACTTTAGGTGTGTGTTTCTACCAGCGTCGTAAGTCTTGACACTGACAAATCAGGCAGATCGGACATCAATCTGAAGTTTTACTTCAAATTCTCAATTAAACTTTGATATGGACTTTGACTAGGCTACTCTAAATATGATCTGATATAATCTATTCCAATGTAGCCAAGAAAACGGTCCTGCTCATGTTTCATAATGAGGACGGTGTGCTCATTACAGCGTGGCCCCGGCGCCATTCATATGATTTTGTTTGGCCCCTGATCACAAGTCAAAAACGGTAACAATTTTGGCCAACAAATAAAAAAAAAAAACTATTGATAACCATAAAGTTTGGAAATTGCCTGTTGTTCTTTTGATAAGGTAACGGTCTGAATCCCTTTTCATGTTTTGGATTTTTAATGATAAACAGATTTCACAAAAACGGTTTATTGTTGAGCTGGTAAGACAAAAAAATTATAATTTTTGCATTTTTAACTCGATGAACTTTGTTGCCCGCCAGTAGTTTAAAATTGCCAATCATGGCCCCCAGGACAAAATGTATTGGACACGACTGATGCACACTGATACTTTTCTACCCAGAAAAAATTTTTACATGTCGATCAAGCAGCTTATACTTTTAGTCAAATCAGACCGGAGCCTCTTCCACCACATATTTGCTTTTTTTTTTTTTTTTAAGGCTTTCTTCTCACCACTCTTCCATACATCCCAGACTTAGAGGAATACATGGGATAGCAAACTAACATTTGTGACACAATCATCTGTGTTTCAGAAGGGCGCCACTTTGTTTGCTCCACAAATGATTGGCATTCTCTCGTTTCTCTTTGTTCCACAGAACGGAGTGGGCTTTGAGGTGAGGCGGTACGATGCGGCAAAGTACGCGGCCATCTACTCGGAAGGAAGGACCTATGAGCAAGTAATCGGGGAGCTGGTCCGGAAACTGCTGACGTACATCGGTGGAAACAACGAGCAAGGTTAGAAACGCTTGACACCAACCAAACTCCACTTTACATTAACGAAACATCAATGCATCTTGCTAAAATAAAGTCGTAGATTTCAAATCTGCATTTCGCTTTCTAAGGCGAGGCCATGGGGATCGCATTCCCCATCATCATCACGGTGTACCCGCGGAACGATGGCGTTTTCTCCCGACGTCTGGCGGTGGGCATCCGGATCCCCAACGCCTACCAGCAGGACCCCCCGGCTCCCACCGACAGCGCCGTCAGGGTGGAGGAGCGGCCCGGAATGACCGTATACGCGCTGTATGTGCCATTTGTGACAGTACATCTTATAATAGTGTTTTTTTTTTTTTTTTTAAATCAAGTTGTTTGTGAAGGCTTGCAAGACATTATATTTGTAAAAGCTTGTAAAATTGGATTAAGAGACCTCAATCCAACACACAAGAGCTGACATTTTATGTTTAGCTCTTGATTAGTATGGAAAGTGCTCCAATGTTGTCTACTTTATTCACGTTTTATTTAGAGTCGATGCTATGAATGCAACCTTGTAGGATCACACTAAAAGATAAAAAAAAAAAGAGAGATTTGCACAAGTCACTCTTCCAAAACGCTTAAGGACAATGTTGGGAAGGGCCAAGTCAAAGTCCTTGACTTTAAGCTAAAAGAGATGACGTGAGCGGTTCAGCTGAGGAAACGCACCAACGCCCCAGAGACAAAGCTGTTCTGTACAGTGAACCGGACTGAAACACCTCCCGGCTCAAGTTCAGGACTGGGTGCAATAGCAGCAACGAAGAAGCCGCAGTTCCTACACAGAGGCAGCAGCGCAAAACACCACGCTGTTGATTCCCACCGTATGCGCTGCAACTGTTAAGACTTTCTAAGTGACAACAAGTTGAAATTTACCCGCTCTGTTCCGTTTCTGCAGACCGTTCGGCGGCTTCGCCGGGGAGAGCGAGTATCGGGCCGAGGCCTCCCGCCTGACGCGCGCCCTGGGAGAGACCACGCCCTTTCAGCGCAAGCAGTACTTCTGCTGCAGCTACGACCCCCCGCTCAAGCCTTATGGACGTAGAAATGAAGTTTGGTTTCTACAGGAGGACCCGTGAAAGGCCGATCAGTCTCATCTGATGCTTAGAAAAAGGAAAAACTTCAATCTTCACCTCTGTTAGTCCTACAGCTGTAAACAGAGAATGGGCTCAAAATGGAGCTGGGGGAAGCGAGATTTTCTGTATCTACGCTTTCTATGTTAAAAAAAAAAAAAAAAAAAAAAAAAACTAAACAAAAAAACAGTATTCACCATAAGAATGACCAAAAGAAAGGAAAGAAAAAAAAATGATTGGAAACTAAATTAGCTTCCATTAACATATATATAAATATATAGTTGTTTTTGAAGGTGATAAATCCCAAGAGTTCCCATGTCTTTGTGTACTAACTTGCACATCTTTAAATGACAGTAACAACTAGAAATATAAAGAAAAGCTGTTGCAAAAGCAAGCTTCTTCTATCTGATTAAGATAAAGTTAAACCATTAAGTGGAATTAAACCTTTTGAATCAGAGGAATGGCAGCTGTGAGGAGACCTTTGGTTGTTTATGCCACGATACTTTGTTATATTTGTCTAAAAATATTCTGTTTTCAGTGGAGGGTTTTGTGTCTTAGTGCATGAGATAGAAGCTAATTTGTACTTCGTGAACCTCTACAAACTGTTTTGTGACCCATCTGTGCATGTTAGGGTTTTGTGGTCGGGTCGGTGTGAATTTCATTTTTATTTATTGCATAAATAAAAAAATAAAAAAAACATTATTCAGTTGTAGTCCGCATTTGCTGTTCTTGTCTTTTCATTTGTGCGACACAAAGTCAGTCAAAATCTCTCAGCGTTGTTTGATTACTAAAAATCGGGAAACTCGTATTTAGGAGAGAGCGGCAAGAATAAATCCTGTCTGCATTTTGACACAAGCCTTTTGGGTAAGACAGCGGCTGCTGTGGTAAAATAAGACAAACATTTAACTTTTAGGAAGGGCTGCAAGTTATAGAATAATGAGTTAATCTAAAGTTGATTGAACTTATCGTACGATTTACGGCTAATTGATATGCGGACATTTTCTTAAAAACCCGGTTTCTCTTGTAGCAAGAAGGCTAACCGTCTTTGCATAACACGCAGGGCTACATTTTTCACAATATGCTGAATAAAAAAAAAAAAACACACCATTAAATTTTAACATTATTTTGTGTGAGCTGCATTAAATACTAACCCAACAAAGCGTCCCTTTCCCGTTCTGGTTGGCTTCGCCATGTTTAGTCCTGTATCAACTGTCTCCGCTTGAACATCGCCCTCTGCTGGATGGCGGCCAAACTGCAACACTAGAAAAAAGATCTAAGCGGACTTTTAATAGTTAATCGATTGGAACTAATTTCAATCTAACACAGCATTAATCATGAGTCAATTAATCGTTTAGATTCCTACCTTTAGGCCCATATGCAAAAAAAAAAATAAAATAAAAGACATTATAACACCATTATGGTGGCGCCATCATGCTGTGGGAATACTGGAAGAAAATATATTACAGGTTGCAAAAGACCCAAGAGCTGCAAGTTCATACTTAAAATACAACAACCAAAAAGAAAAGCAGAGAGTAACAAAAAAAATCCAACTATTCAGAAAGATGTTCAAAAACTCAAAATGTTTTAAAATGAAGATGGTGTAAGAATAAAAAACAAAAAACATTAAAACATCAGCTTTAATAAATGAATCATTTATTAGATTTTAATTGGAACAAAATCCAGCAGAAAGAAAGAGAACTGCAAAAAGGTATTAAAATACAGACATTTGATTAAATTGGGTATAGTATCTACTCACTACATCTGTGTGCAAATAATCCATCAAACAAACTGTAACTGTAACATTAAGGAATATATATAGCCTGCCGGCCCCTTAATGCTCTTAACCTGCAACAAACGCTTTGCATTCTGAAGAATCAACAGCAGCAATCACTCATCAGCCTTGAACTAGGCCCTGTAGCCCTGCACTAGTGTAATTACTGGAGTTCTGGTGTTAGCTGGGATTTGCAGAGATTGCACACACATACGAAATCTTTAAGAATCCTCTTTAGCCCAAACATTGCACTACTTTTTATCAACTTAAACCATCTTAAAGAAACACAACATTATGAGAACAAGAGATGAAAATTAAGCTATTTTATCTTATTTAAATGAGTACAAAGGACACATTCATAATAGATTAAGTTGTTGATATTTGCTATATATTAATACACACACACAAAAAAAGAAAGAAAAACTCAGTATTTGCTGTGATGCTATAAAAAGAGTGTTCTTGGTGTGGAATTTTCTTCAGGAACCGCAGTCAAATCAGCAGAAAATGTTTCGTTTATATGTTTGTTTTACACTTTATAAAACAGCGGCTGTTTGGGAATTATTAAGAAAATAATGCATTTCCTATCTGAGAATGTAAGTAAAAGTTAAGATGGTCGCTTTTATAATGACAGAAAATCAAAGACACAGTTACGCTGAGAGATCACTGACGGGGCCAGTAGCCTTCGGCTTTTAATCAACCAAGCAGTTTTCCGTCAACTTCACTCGCCTCGGAATCTAATTTGGGGAAGCAGTAGGAGTGCCATCGAGGTGTTCAGTCTTTCTTCTTGTCGGGGGAGTTCGGGTAAGGTGCGTACGGTGGAGGCCTCTCCTGTGGTGGACATAACAAAAAAAAAAAAAAAAAAAACACACAGTTCAGTGGCGTCCCCAAACGGCAGACGACGTCCGCGCTGCTACGGGAGCTTACCGCGGGCATGTAGACGGCGTGCGGATTGCTGGGATTATAATACGCGCTGCCTGCCGCTTCAGCCGCCTTCGAGTTACCTGTGCATGAAACGAGACGTGACAGAGAAGATTAATGCTGACAGTCGTGAACGCAGAACGCGCTCAGGGTACAGACGCTACAGCTCGAACCACTGTACGCGGGGAGCGCACGGTTAGTCACATGAATCTTAAATGACAGCTCCGGAAAGTCCTCCAGACGGAATCAAGCCGCAGTCCCAAAGGAGCAGGACGGGAAGCGTCCGCCTGAACGTCCGCCGAAAACGAAAGGACGTGTCACCCTGGAACAATGGGTCCTTGCGTATGAGCGCGGGAGGGGAGTGTTTGCTGAGAGCTCTGCATGTGAGGATTGTTTAACCTTTGTAATTATGATGTTCAACACATGAGACACTAGCAGCCCTTCTTTTTATTTATTTTTTCCCAAAATGATTCATCTTGAAAAAGACAGATGAGATCTGACGGGTGCAGTGGCACAGGCTTAAAACGAGAAAGGACAGGAAGAGGAAAAGAGGAAGAGAGAGAGAGAGAGAGAGAGAGAGAGAGAGAGAGAGAGACCAACAGACCTGCAGGAGGTGGGGGGGCGGTCCAGTTCTGAGGTGGCCCAGGGTAAGGAGGGGGCGGGGCCATGTAGTCGAATCCAGATGGGTACATTGCTGGAACGGAAAAAAGACAAGAAGGTCAATGGAAGTAAAAAAAAAAAAAAAGAAGAAGAAATAAAAGAAAAGGAAAAAGATGTGTACAATTGTGAGACCTAGATTATACAGCACACAAATTTGACAAGGGCTGCAACTAATGATTATTTAAGTTACCGATTAATTGATTATTCTGACGATTAATCAATTTATCTGATTAAAAGACTTGGTGTATTTTGCAGCTTTTTTGCTTAAGCCCTTTTTATGCTGTAATAAAAGGCATTCAAATATGCAAATAAACAAATAATTCAATTCCTTTTTTTTAAAATAGGAAAATAAAAGCCTTTGGTGAATGCTTGATCATTTGTAGCAAAAGACATGTTCCTTACATCCACGTGTGAAAAGCTCAGCCATTTCTGCTTGGCCAATCTGTTGACTGTTTTTTTGGATTAACGGATTAATAATTGGATAGCAAAATGTGCTTAATATGAGTTGGGGGTTTTTTGTTTGTTTGTTTTTTTTTTTTTCAGAATTTGAGGCAGGTGAAGCTAAATCTCTACCACTTTAGTTTTGTACAAAGGTTCATATTTTTTGAACATGTTTGACCTGATAACTGATCTGATTGGTCTTTCAGCAAATGTTTTTGAGTCTGTATTCCCCAGTTAGCACTTAAATCTATCACTAAACTAGTTGATAACTAGTTTTAAAAAAATCAACTCATCCCAAATAATCGTCATTTTATGTGTCATTTTCATTCCACTTTGTGTGCTACTTTGCAGAAGTCTACCACACCCATTAAAATGCATAGAAGTTTGTTGCTGTAACCTCACAAAATATAAAAAGGTTTGAGGAGTGTGAATATCTTTTTTTAAGGTACATCAGACAAAGTTGACTTAGAAAAGGCAGAAATATTGTTAGACTCAGCGGTAGGCAGGGCCAACTGAAAAGTTAGCTTTGGTAACCCTAAAGCACCAATCATAGACCTCAGTTCCGCTAAAGCGCTATACCAACATGTTATGTAGCAGAAGCTAATGCTAAAACACTAAATTTAACTACACCGATTCCCGCCATGTCAAATATGTTACAGGACATGTACCTGTATGGGTTGTGCTTCATTTTTGTTGTTTTTTTTTTTTTAGTTATGGCAAGTTCTGTTGTTAGTTTTGCCCGATTTACCCCAGACGGGCTTCAGTTAAAAGATTTTAAACTGTTTACTGTTTAACAAAAGCTAACAAAAAATTTCCTCCACTATGAGCATGGCAACGGAAGCGTGCTAACAACTTATATCGATACATTTTCGATACAGAGCATTTAGAAACATCTCAACCAATTTTGTACAATATTTACACGATTCGAAAGTAAAAGAAAAAAAAAGACATTTTGACTAAAGTCTGTACCTGCTGCTGCTGTTGGATAGGGGTAGCCCATATTGCCGGGAGCAGTGGGAGGGGGCGGACCCTGGTAGAATCCATTCTGCTGAGGAGGGGGCGGGTAAGGGTAGCCATTAGGCGCCGGTGGAGGCGGACCGTACCCGTTCACCATTCCGGGTGAGGGGTAACCATAGGCAGGAGCCCCGTTCTGGGCCGGAGCAGCACGGGATGCTGGAACACAAAAACAAGCGGGGCTTTAAAGGTAACAGAAACTGTGTGCACCTTTTATTTATGAGCTTAGTACCATCTAATATGGAATAAAACAACTAAAAAAAATAAATAAATAAAAATGTGAATACAAACCATTTGTGGCCAGTTTGAAAAGATGCTGCCCCACTTCGATGGCTCCTCCACTGGGAAATGACATCTTGAAATGAGCCTGACCTTCCCAGCCGCCTGAATAAACAGTTTCGATTAGAGAAGCCCTTAATTACAGTATTAACTCAATTTGTCATTGGTTTCCAATCTGCTAAAAAGGGACACCCACCACCAGGCTCAGCCGACACGGAGCCTTTTATGTAGTTGGCGCCAAACACTGGCTGCTCAATGCTGCAGCCCTTCATCAGATAGTAGGGGAACATGGCTGAGCCTAAGCAGTCCTTGTTGTTGCTGGACACGAACATCAGCTGAGAAGGCGGACAGCAACAAATAAAGTTGTGTGAAAAAACATGAGGAGCACAGCAGCATCCTAAGCATGTTAACAATACAAAAGTGAGTTACCCTGTATGGAGTTAGATAAATGGTGCCTTTCTTGGTCCCCTTCAGCAGATCAGTCTTGCAGGAGACGTCGCTGAACGACAGCTCCACATTCTTACATTGTCTTAAGACACTAACAGGACAATGAAGACATAAAAGGTTAAAAAAAAATTTTTTTTTAAATTACCAAAAAAAAAAAAAAACTGTCAAACACATTGAATATCCTTACTGTGAGTCGTTGAAGTTGTAGAAAACAATATGATATCTTTTCCAACGTATAATGTATTCTAGAATATTATTAGACTAAACTAACCTCCAGAGATGAACCAGCTAATTAGCCCGAACTGGACTGTAATCACATCATCCAACAAGATGTACATTCATGCAACTTTTTAGCAAAATAGTTAGATAAAAGACAGGGCTGCATACTTCAGTGCAGTTTCTTTTTTGTTGCGTTAACACATCCACATTGATTAGAGATGCACAGACAGATGTAATTTTTTTTAGAGTGAATACCAATCTTGGTTTACTTTTAATATTCAGTGATAAGTTGTTTTTTTTTTGATGATACCTTTCTAATACCAAAAGACACCTAACAGAGAACAAAAATAAATAAATACATGAATGCATCAATAAAACAATAAACTAAAATTCAGTAAAATTTCACAACAGTTCAAATCTCAATTGAAAGCAAGTAAACCAGCTTGAACTATGACTTTTAAAGTGTCGATTTATATTCCCTTCAAAAAAAACGTGGCTGTTTGGTTTCATCATGGTAAAGTCTACGGTAGTCACTGGGTCAACTTCTCATTGCATTTAAGTGCTTTTGAGTAGTTTTAGAGATTATGTAAATAAATAAATAAGGCCAAAGCTCTGTGACATTTTAGGTAACTTCGGTATTTTCGATTCGATGTTTGCGGTTTGTAACCCGAGGTTGCGTCAAATTGGTGCGTGATGAGATTATTGATGTAACAAAATGTCAACATAAGAAAAGCAGCCATTACTTCCTGTTATGACAGACGGGGCTAACGAAATGAGTTAGCCAAAAGCAAAACTAAATTTCACAAAAACGTAGGGGTAAAAAAAAAGAGAGAGAGAGACAGCATTACATTTTCGGAACATTGTTAAAAAGGTAAAGGTTAAGTCACAGAAATTTGGGGTGTTAAAAGAAAGCGCAACTCCTAAGTAGGCCAGCTATGCTAATGTTATCCCGTGAGCTAGCTCCACCTAAAGAGATGTAAACAAGCTTCATGATGAGCCGACAGCTGCTTAGTTTATTACGTAAACCCAGACGAAGCCCCATAGAGCACGTACCTTTCTCCGTTATTGATCAAAACTCCGCCGTTTTGCGAATGGTTCCGATTTAGAGCCATGTTCCGCAGCCGTGTGAAACTTCTGTTGCCTGTGGTCAGTGCTAAAGCCTTGGACTCGTCACAGAGGAATGTTCACGGATGACACAATGCTTACGTCATCACGCCATCCGGTAACTCGTGACCTGATTCTGGAAGTTTTCTTGCTTCTTTGTGTTTTTGTTTGTTTGCTTTTACTTATCCTTGAATAACAGATATGTTCTTCTTATATCTGTTGAACACTTTATGAGAATTATTGTGAATGAAAAAGTGAACATAAACATGCTGAGCTTTTGAGGATGTTTAAGGTTCCAACATCTGTGCGACAATGCAGCACGGATTGTACACTAATTTGTATATTACAGTTTAATTTGAATCATGTTGATCTGTACTGTACAGTTCAATATGATTCAAAGTAGTTTTGTTAAGTTGCTACAAAACAGAAATGGGTCATACATGCACCGCTAAGAAAAGATATTGTATTGGCATTAATAGTTTGGATGAAAAAGGTAATAAGATGTAAATTCTAGAAAAAATAGAAATGTAATATATTGTCCCGTATAATTGTTGTCAGTTTCGTTGGAATAATGACTTTATAAATATTAATTGACTATTGATCTGGACTCATAGCAAGTACTTGGTTGCCAACAAGGAAGTTTACTTCTAAATAATCCAATATATCCGACAAACCAATTAATTTAAAAAATATAGAAATAATTTAAATGAATCTTGGACATTTTGTAAAATAATTAAAGAAATAATTTCACAGCTTCTCTTTTAATGTATTTGTAAATAATTGTAAATGGTACACTTCATCCAACTGTGTTGTAGCATTAAGATTAAGTAATTAAGTTTTAACATGACAATATTATCTTTTAATGATTAAAAAAATTGTTTGGTTTTTTTTATGATCCTTTTTTTGGGCAAAAATGATTAAAAATAAATAAATAAAAAAAGGATCAAAAGCCAAAACTTCTCACCTCCAGGCTGAATTGCTAGCATATTTTAGAACTTTGAAAGAGTTAAGAAACCTGACAAACTATAAAGAATTTTATTGCCCTTAAATGTTTTCTTTAAACACATTGTATGGAGCTAAATTGGAGCCATGAAGCTGGCTCAGAAAAGCTTTTTTGATACTGAAAGGCAAATTTTGAAATGTCCATCCTTTGTGTATTTTTTCTTATCTTTTTTGCTTTGTATTGGTAATGTTCGAATTTTCGTGCTAATTTCTGTATCTTCATGCTATGCCTTAGATGTAGCCTACAGTTGCCAATTTTGATTCAAATAAAACCTATTACTATTTTACTTTTCTTCCTTTTAACAGACGTTAGTTTTCTGTTTTAACACTTAGTAGTTGGTACACCTTTTTTTCTTTTTTCTTTTTAACTAACAGGTTTGTGCGCCGTTTAAAACGTTCCGCCACCAGAGCATCATTTTTGGCCTCGGAACAATCTCTGCTATTTATTCTATTTATTTTACAGTTCTGATGGTAAAAATAATTAATCGTGACGTGTTGAACCTCATCAGATAAATGTCGGTAGAACGGAAACACGAAGCTCTCTGCTCCTCTGATTGAGGAGGAATCAAGCGCTGGACTAATTAACGCTAATTACCACGAGTCGTGACCTTCACTTAGAATCACATAAAGACCTGGGAACCGTGGAGTCAAGAAAGAAAGACAAAAAAATAATAATAATTAAAAGGAGATGAGTTACAACTACATGAAAGCCAGACTGGTTTCTTTAGTTTTGATATTGATGGCGCAGCGCTGTTGCTGCGTCTCCAGCTTTCAGGAGAAGGAAAAGCGGGTGCAAAACGCACAGCTGGCTTTACCTGCAGTCACCTGCTCAGTCCGTGGGATTAAAGCGGTGTTTGGTCCGCTGGTCTCGAATAAACTGCATGTCAGAGGTAAGATCCCGGCTGTTGCCCATTTCAGTCATTTAGTTTAAAATATTTCAAAGTTATTTCAAATTAGTCTTTTATCCCCCCCCGGAAATACTCTCTCATAATTGCTTTGTTGTCGTTTAGACGTGTCAGGCACTCCAGTCCCTTTAGTTAGCTCCAAGGGGTCCTGTGGAGTGAAGGTGAGTAAAGAGAAGAACCAGAACCTCTCGTTTTTCAGCAGATATGACAGCTGCTATGCAAGGATAGAGGTAATACTTTAATTTGTATTTAAAAAAAAAAAGAACGTAAAGAAAGTTTAATCCAAACTTTCTGTGCATTGCATATTTGACTCTTTTCCCTCTGCAGGGCAACAGAGTGGTGGTCCCGCTGCTGGTCCAGTTGACAGGAGAGAACCAGTGGATCAGAGTAAACATCAGCTGTCCTCTGATCAAGAGAAGCGGTCAGAAAACCCAGCCGACGTCGTGTGAGTGACCTCTGACCTAATCATCAACAGCATCCCTTGGATGCTGTTGATGACTTTCTCCTTGTCGCACTCAAATCTGTTTAGTGTCCAAACGAACAGTTTTCCCCGACTAACTGGATTGGTTGTACTTAGGAGTAACCCAGCTCTTTTCTTCCTCTCACTTTGTTAGTCTGTCACATAAATACCCAATAAAGTACAATTAATATTGTACGTCTAGGAATTTTGAGTGTTGAAAATATGAAAAAGCAAGCTTTTTTTTTTTCCTTTTTCAGTTTTTTTTTTTTTTTTTTTTAATGCAAACAAAATCATAACATTGAATGCTTGGTTATTAGTTTCTTCTCCAGCTTCCCTGGGTGAATGCAATGCTGATGAGTCCCTGCGTTTAAACTGTGGTCACCAAAACATCACCAGCAGCGCCTGCCAAAAACTGGGATGTTGCTACGACGCTCAGTCTTCCGCCTGCTACTACAGACTTGACGGTAAAGGAAATATTTCACCTCTTAAGAGATTGTAGTGCGTACAAAAGAGAAACAACCCCCCTTTTAAAATTTTACCAAACTATTTCCTTGAGTTGTGTTTTTTTTTTTTTTTGTTTTTTTTAGCATGCTCTCTGGATGGACACTTTGTGTTCACGGTCAAGGCTACGGACACCCATCCACCCATTGACCCCGGCGGCCTAGCGATCAAGGATCAGCCTCACTGTTTGCCTGCAATCTCAACTTCAGATACTGCCGTCTTCAAGTTGGGAGTCATGGACTGCGGCGCAAAGATGAGGGTAACCCATCACTCCTCGACCTGGTTTCATTTCATACCCGATGTTCACGTCCAACGATGTAGAGGAGGAAGTTCAAACCGTTTCTCCCATCAGTCACAATGGACAACAATCATTTGCATCCGCAAACTCCAATGTCTCTGTTAGACCATCAGTATGTTGACGAAAAGACGGCTGGAGCTAAATGCTGGACGGTCCTGGAAGAAAATACCTTCCAATAGGACTATGACCCTAAACATTTAGTCCAGATCTAAAAAAAACTGATGCTCAGATTCTCTCCATCCAATTTGTGTAAAGCTATTAGACATAACCCAAAAGGCCGGCAGCCACAATTGCAGCTAAATGTGCTTCTGTGGCATTGAATGCCAGACGACTTTTCCTATGCACCCTGTTCCTTCCGCTTTAAAATTCGGCACTACTTATGTTGGTTTTAGTTTAAAATAGTTTCTCACTTTAAATGTCCAAGCTGACGCTTTTTATGGAGGCTAAAGTATTTGGTTTTTCTTCTAGAAAGATGGCAATCTGGTGATCTATGAGGTTGAAGTGGAGGAGCAGAACAACAAAAGGAAAAGACATTCACCCTTCAGGTATTGCTCACCCTTTTCTTTTCT
The DNA here is from genome assembly GCA_903067095.1 of Girardinus metallicus. Classification (NCBI taxonomy): domain Eukaryota; kingdom Metazoa; phylum Chordata; class Actinopteri; order Cyprinodontiformes; family Poeciliidae; genus Girardinus; species Girardinus metallicus. The sequence continues at coordinate 15,530 of CAEGAE010079575.1, read as the reverse complement.
TCTGGTGGCATAAAAGAGCTGGTGAGACGTTGGAGCCGTTTTTAAGTCTGCAGGTTGAGTGCGAATATGACGAATCGGATCTGAAACACGCAAAAGACTTGAGGTCTTTGTATACCGTGACCAATCCACCGGCTGTAGTGGGACAGGGAACTATGAGGGTGCAGATGAGGTTAGCAACAGGTACCAGAACCTTTGTTTTTTTATTTATTTTTTTTTGCAGCTTCAGCTGCTCGATACCCATTTCTGACCTACTTTGTTCCCTTCTAGATTCTTCCTTTACCACCTTTATCCCAGAAGACCGGCTTCCTCTAAAACTTCCGCTGCGTCAGACGATGAATGTGGAGATCTCCATCGTCCCACCCTCCCCTGACCCTGCACTCTCGCTGCGTGTGCGAGACTGCTTTGCCTACCCCGTGTCTAAGCACTCTGTGTGGACTCTCCTCCATGATGGGTTAGAAGGGCCTACAGTGTGTCAATCTGACAATCATGCTGGAATGTCAAAGTGGAATGGCTTTTTTCCTTTCCCCGGGACAGATGTCCTGACCCTCTAGACACCATGAGAAGCTCTGTCCCTGTGGACAACCAGGGGAAGACCACCACCTACTCTCAGGTCAGGCGCTTTGATGTGAAGACCTTTGCCTTCTTGGACCCTGATACTGGCAAACCAAGTGTGGAACAGGTACCCTTATCTAATTTTATATTTAGTTTTGAAACCTGCTTTAGCATTCTGTTAGCCTCTATAAGACCTTTTTAATGCTGCCTTAAATGAAATTCAACACAATACAGAGGATTATTGGGAGGTATTGCTATGCTTTGCAATCAAACATAGCAAATCCTGAAATGTCTGGGGTCTGTGTCTCACACTGCATACGGCTCTCTTAACCCCCATATGGCCTCACTTAAGCGTTTTCTTAAAAGGGTCTCTTGGTTGTCCAAGCACAGAATGCGTTTAGCCTGATGTGGCTTTTTAACATAAATAAACCAACAATGATCGTCGTCAAAGCTAACTCATAATGGATGCAAAACAGCCAGCTAGCTAGAAAGTTATCAAGGGTATATTAGCAGCTAGTTGTTAGCCTCAGCCACCAGAACACAGTGAAGATGTCTGTTTGCTACCCAAATATTTGAGAGAAAAGGCCAGCAAACAAAGCATTGAGATTAAATAGTCCTGTCACAAGATTTAAGATCTGTAATTGGTATATTTAAGACCAACTTTGTTGTATGAATTTAAGACATTTTAAGACCTTAATTTTAAAGGCACGGATTTGAGGCTTTTTGAGGATGTGCGGACACCTTATTTTGATTAGATAAATATGGCTGCTAGCACAGACTAGCGGTCCGTGACTACAATAAGTGAGTCTTAGTCACGTTAGTTGAAAATTGTCAATTTGCTTTAGAAATGTTAAAAACACTAAAGTGTAAATAACATCTTTTTAAGAGTATAAGTGAGCTGCATCGCTGCTGAATTGGCATGATTTAATTCCTTCTAAATGTAAATACACTTTTAAATAATATTTAGAGAGGGATAATGCTACTGCAATAAGCTTATGCTACCTGTCTATACCAGCGACGCTAATGAATGTGGCTCTTTTTAGATGTACTTCTACTGTTGGGTGGAAATCTGCGCAGAAGACATCGACTGTGCCCAGCGTTGTACCATCATCTGTAAGAATGACTTTCATATTTTTTTTTCTGCACTTTTTTCTTTAACTGTGTTGTACCTCCGCAGCATCGGATGCGGAGCGACAGAGAAGGCAGGCCACTCCTGCATCTCGTCAGGTCCAGCTCGTATCCGTAGGCCCGCTTCAACTGGTCCACGAAAACGCAGAACTGGATGATCTTCAGTGTGGGAAACTGAGCAAGGGTAAATATTTCAAATAAAGCACTTGGCACGTTATTGATGATTACGTCATAATGCAGCTCTTCTCCTCCTTTCCTAGTGTTCAGAGTGATGGCATATGTTCTGTCTGCCGTTGGTGCTGCCCTACTGCTGATCCTGCTGTTTGCTCTTTGGTCAAGCATCCGAAGGTGCGGCTGCAAGCAGAGGCCCGACACGCGAGATCACTTCAAATAAGCCGAATACGTTGATCTGCGTTATTATTTGCAATGAGTTTGTTATTGTTACTATGCTCTGAGTTTAAGTTTCACTTCTGAATCGTGTTTTTGAGGATTTAGAAGAAGAGCAAATGAACTTCTGCAGCCCTTCTAAAAATAAAGTGCATTTCTATTCCTGCTTTGTACACAATTTCAGCCTTGGGGCTTCTATTTTTTTTCCATTATGAAAATCTTAATAAAATTAGTTTTATTTTACACGGTTTCTGGTTTGTGAGAGACTCTGACACAGTGGTTTTAAGATCTCAAAGGCATCTGACCCAAGGAACCTTAAATGTGCCCATTGTTGTACAAAGCTGGTTATCAACTGCATAAATCAATCTGGGTGTAGATAAAGTACCATTTGCAATTAAGCAGGACATAACTAAAAAGCATAAGAACAGCTTTTAGAATAGAAAAACTTTTCTATAGTTTTTCTTTTTCTCTGATTCATAGATTTATGCAAAGATGACTCGGCACTACATTCATTACCCTGCCACGGCTGAGCACATTGCGTCACTGCACTCTCCTGCTAATGTGTGTTTCCTTGACGACAAGAAACACACATTAGCAGTTTAGTTGATAAAAGCAAGTCAAAGTTAAGATCAGAGAGCGAGCTCCAGCAGAATGTCTTACTCAGGGTAAGAAGCCTCTAGAAATAATTATATAAAGAAGCAGGATTCATAAAATTAACATGGCTGATCCTAAACATGCAGTTTTTTCACTCATTAAACTCTGCAAAATTTTTCATTTGTTATACTGTGTGAAAGTATATTAAGAGCTCAGAAACTGCAGCTCAGAGGAGGAGTTGTGCCTCAAAGGCGGAGCTATGTCCACCCAGGCATTTTATTTCACAACCGAGTGGTTGCCACGGCATTATAACAAGCTTTACTGTTTTTTTTCAACATGCTGCGTTAAATCCTTCATTTAAAAAAAATCCCCAAAAGTCTCGCTTACTGATGGTTTGATAGCCATGAAAATACAAACAGGTTTATTGAATGAAATTCCAAGGATATGGTTCAACTAGAACAGAAAAGCAGTGACATGAGTCAAAAGCGTGCGGTTTGCTTCAGTACGGTTTGAACTTCCTCTGTGCTCTCATCAGAGCGATTCGCTGTTTATCCTCCTCAAACTTCCTCCTCAGCTCAGCGATATCTGGGAACGGATTAAAGGAGAAACGGTTCAACAACAACTCCTCCACCTCAACGTGCTTCCTTAGTTCGGCGCCATTGAAATACGACGGACTCACGTTCTTTCTGCGTGTTCTTGTGCTGCCAGGTGTAGAAGTTCATCAGCTCCTTCCTCCTCTTCTTCCTCGCCTCCCTCTGCAGGGTCCTCTGGTTGGCGGCCTCGCTGTGGGGGCGGGCCTTGGCGCCCTTGTGACCTCTCGTGACCTTCACCCAGCCCTCCTCGTCCTCCTGCTGCTTCTCAGCCTCCTGCTTCCGCTGCTCTGCCTCCTGCGACAAAAACGAAGCGTCAGGTCTTAAGTCGCCCGAACGTCGATTGGAGGAGCTGTGCTGCTTTTACCTTTTCTTGCCGCTTGTCGTAGTCCTGCATGAACGAGTCGACCGTCTGCTGCAGTTTGTCGGGGTGGATGATGGACTTTGTGTACTGCTGGATCCATTCTGTCACGAGGGAGACGCACCAATCAACACATGCATGTCACATGTACCAGGAATGCATCTACACGTTTCACCAAGGCAACAGTGAGCAGTTCTGGATGGGTAGCGTTAGATTCCCCCCCCCTTTCATATATCACTTTGCAATTCTTCAATGCAGTTTTGGTTTGCTGTGTTGCCTTTGTGGCTTGTGGGAAACCTTAAAGAAGATTTCTTCTGGCTTTTGTTATTCTTCTAGCGACCTTTTAAAAAAAAATCCACTTCCGCTACTACAAAATAAAACTCGCGTAGAGCTACGACCAACAGTTTTCTAGATATGCATCACATACAACTACGTTTACTACGAAAGCAAACAAATTTAAAACTATTTATTTTTTTTCTATTTTCAGAATGTGGATCTGAAACTCTCAAGTTCGCTCTGGAATCGTCTAGACTCGCTTGTGAACTTTCAGTGACTTCATTCACACAGATTGATAAGTTGGCACAAATTCATCTACACAACAATCACTAGCAAAAAAAAAAACCCTCCTTACCTTCGCTCATCATTTTAATTTTCTTGCACCCAAAAAAAAAAAAACAACAACACTAAAGCTCCGTAAGCTAACTTCAATATTGACCTTTATCAACTCAGTAAAAACCATGATCAATGTGCCTGCCATTAACAACGGTTTACTTATGTCTTCGTGTTTAGTCAGTATGAATACGGTTGACACGCTATTTTTCTCTTTGTTTTATGATATTCTTCTGTTTTCTGCTGCATGATGAAAATGACAATTTGTTCTTAAAACGGCTTACCTGCTTAAATAAAGGATAACTGAAAAAAAAATAATGATATAAAATAAAATTTTAGAACAAAATGAATCTATAAATGAGGAAAGTGAAGAAATGTGTGTGGCATAATTTAAAGCTGGCTACTTTCAAAAGCCTGTTGTGAAGTGAATATTACAGGAAAACTCCTCAAATGACGATTTCTTGTCGCATTCCCAGTCAAAAACATTCCCCGTTTTGGTTTCGCCCATCACATGAAATCTGTTGAGACGATTCAGTGTGTGTTTGTACTGTGAAATGTGAGGGAAAGCTCACTCTGTACTCCAGTCTTCACCGGTTTCTGCTCTGTGCTGACCACCAAAGATTCATCACGCGGATGGGATTTAGCTGCCGCTATGCTGGAAGAGCTTTCAAACACAACGTAGCCGACTTTGAAACTCTGGAAGACATGGATGGAGACACAGTGAACTCGGCTGCTCTTAATACCAGGAGCTAGAGAGATGGAAAAACTCGCAGGCTGACCTGTTTGGCTGCTGGTCTGAAGATCTGGGACAGTTTGGGTCCAGACTCCTGAGAGGAACCCGGGACATCCCTCAGCTCTACTGAAGCAACGACGCCAAACTGGGAGAATAAGTCTTTGATGACACTCTAAAGAACAAAAACAAAAAAAAAAGGGGGGGCGGGGGATGTTAGCCTTTCTGGTTATATATAAAACACTAGGCCTGTTTTTGCTCCAGACTGAATGCTGAGAGCTGGAATACCTCACCTGTGAGCAGTAAGGAGGGATGTTGAGCACAAATAAAGTCCGATCCAGCGGTCTGTAGGAAGTCTTCTCTGCTCGGACTTTGTGCTCCTTCACGTACAGAGAATGTCGCGCTGCGCTGTCGGGGCTAAACTGTAAGGGCAGAACTGCAGGGAGACGGGAGGAGAACCAAAACATCAGCATCCGGAAGCACTTACTTACCATCAAACTAGTCCGTAAACACTGAACTCAAACAACAAAACACGGATTGGTTAAAGAATATATCTAAATACTGTCCTCCTGGAGTCAATAACTCTAAATAAGTTAACGATAGATACCCGCAAATCCTTCAGGAATAACACACGCCTGTTTTGTAGCATGTTTCTTCTTAGACGGCGCCATGTTGTGTGACCTTTAAACCGGAAGCGCATCAACGTTTCGCCTTGAACTTTTTTTTTTTTAACTTATTATTGTTAAATATATGAGGAGCCGTTTGTGAAGATACACTCAAACATTAACAACGATATTTTGTGACATTAAGCCTCTCATAAAGTGAATAGTAACAAAGGCTATACCATTTGAAGTCCTGTTTATTTCCTTTAAATAGTGCCACATTCCTAGGGAAAAGGTATTCAGTGAGTTGAATACATGGGTTCTGCCACTTTTCGTATTACCCAAGCCAGCTTTAAAGACAGACGCTTCTTTGTTACCATTAACATTTTTTCCTTCACCTCTGCTGCTTTCTCACTAGAGTTCGGTATGCTAACTTCCATATTGACTTTTATCAATTCAGAAACAATGGTACACAGTCAGTGTCTGCTTTTAAAAACTATTGACTTTTCGTGTGCATTATAAAACGTCCAGTCAGTATGAATATGATTGTACTTTTATTTTCTGTTTTATGGTATTCTGATGTATGATGTACCACAAGGCGTCCTTCTAGGAATCCTTGTTTTTCACTCGACCTGCTTCCTCTTGAAACGGGTCAAACTCAAGGCCCCGGGGTCCAAATCTGGGCCTCTGGAGTTTTTTATGTGGCCCTCCAGACTCCAAATTACATCAGTACATCCAGCGCATTTTTCTGCTGTGCTGGAGTGATGTAACAAAACTTGTCAGTGTGGGGAAAAAGTTCAAACAGCACAATTGAAATTACCCGGTTCTCTAGTTTTTTGCAATTCTGCAAAATTCACACAAAATCAACAAATCCCCACATTTTCCCTGATTTTACCTACATTTTTTTCTCAAAATTGGCCAAAAACTTTGGGCTTAAGTGCCTGCTGCCTCAGCCTCACTTGATGTAAAAAAAAAAAAAAAGAAGTCAAATTTAACATCATATATTAGCGCAAATATCGTAAAAATTCCGTTCAAATATTTCTAAATTATCACAACAAAATCTGTGATTTTTTGATCGCCAAAAAAAATAAACATAAAAACAACCACAAAGTCCTGGATGGATTGATCAGTGTGAAAAGATGTTCGGTATAATTTCATTTTAAGAAACACTTACTGAATGCTGAAAAAGCCATTTATTGATATTTCAGCAATTCGACGGGTTTTATGAACATGTTCTGGGACAACCGGCCCTTCAAGAACATTCAGATTTTTTATGTGGTTGTTCAAAATGAAGCTGAGTTTGACACCGTTGCTCCATGTTCTGCCTTTGTCAGGATCCTCACTGCCAGAAAACTTATTCTTTTATTGGTTCTCGTTTGGCAGCGCTAATTGGGCATGACGATTAACGTTTGAAGAAATGAGGCATACTGGTAATTTGAGTCCATTTCTCCTAAGCTATCTGCCTTCCTGTGAAAGGCATTATTGGCTTGAAATTAGACCTATGCACACATTTCTCCACCAACCATATAGAGCGAGCAATAATGATAATCAGTTTAAAACGTTGTTTCTTCAGTTTCATATTATGCCTATCCCTCATTTTTACTTTGGACTTCCTGTTACACCCTAAGAACTTTGTGGTGTATTTCTTTCAATTTTTTTAAAAGAAAGAAATCAGTTACTTTCCTGGATGAAGTTATATGCCGAGTGGGGTTGCACAGTTGGAAGAACCGTCGAAATGCAGACTCCAAATTATATCAATAAGTCCCTCCACTTTCATGCAAAATTCACCCAAAATTAAAAAAAAAATTTCTATGTATCACTGCAATTTTTTCTCAAAACTGGCCAAAAGCATTGCATTTAAGTGACTGCTGCCTCGGCTTTACTTGATGTAAAATCATAGTCTGTGATCGATACGGCGATTGATAAAAAGTCACACAATATCGTAAAAAATCCATACAAATATTTCTAAATTAACAGCACAAAATCTGTGATTTTGATAAAAAAAAAAATAAAAAAATTCTGGATGGACTGGAAAAGTGTTCAATTATTATTTCATTTTAAGAAGCACTTATTGAATGCTGAAACCAACAGATATTTATTGATATTTTAACAGTTTAATGGGTCCTATCAATAGATTCTGGCTCAACCGGCCCTTTAAGAACATTGAGACTTTTGATTCGGCCCAAAATGAAAATGAGTTTGATTCATGTGTGTTTTGAGTGCGACATAAAAATGTTGAATGACACGAGTACATTTGTGGGAAGTGTTCCTGGCGCACTGTATGCATCTCTGTGACATCTGGTTAAAGATGTGAAGACATTAAAAATCGTAAGTGTACAATATTAGAATATTACTACTCAACTGTAACCTCTTTCTATGTTTTTAGGATATTTTCATGCCTTTTTTGTGATCAAATCGACAGGAAAAAAAAAAAAAAGAAGTTACCCTTCAGACTAGATCTACAAAGCTAAATATTTAATGGCAACATTTCACAAACGGATCAGACAACCCCAACTGACAGAGCAACCTAAAAGTAATTTACAGTCATTTGATAAACAGAATGTAACGTATACTACCACAAATTATGTTTAATTCTGCTCCAAAAACTAAACAAGCATGACAAAAAAAAAAAAAACTTGTTACAAACAGCACTGAATTCCACACAAACTGGAAATCCAATGGAAACATGGTACTGGTTACTTCCTGCTTCTGTGTTACATGTAGCAATTATTTTTTTTACAAGCAGAACTGTTAGATGGATCCAATAGGTCCCAAAGTGGGGGAGGAGGAAGGGATTGCTAAAGAAACCAGAAATATCCTGTAATGGATAGATCCAACTGTGACGGACATCCTAATAACTAAACACACCCAGTATGTGTGCGTTTCTTTAAATGGTGTTGATTCTTTAGAATAACTTCGGCTATCGATTATTCTCTTTTGGAAGCTGCAGGTTGCTGCAGAGTAAAAAATAATAATAATTGATTTCATAAAAGAGCGCAGCCCACACTTCCTCTTTATGCCGACTCAGAATATCAAAGCTTCTTCATCTGGTCCAGGTAACGTCTGGTTGCACAAAACCAAAAACAGACGGAGGTGTTGATCATCCGTTCACTCCCCCCTTGCTCCGAGTACTCAATGAAATATGTAAAAACCAGTTTCATCAGAGACTGCGGGCTGCCTGTGTCTCGATGCTTCTATATCTTGATGCGGAAGGCGGTGTTCTGTGAGCTGGGGGCCTCCGTGGTGGAGGTGGACTGTGTGGTGGACTTGAACAGAGCTTTGAGAATGGTCTGGGGGTCCACTTCGGCCGTGGGCTGAGAGGAGGCGCGCTGGCCGCCGGGACGGGACAGAGAGGGAGGCAGGCCGTCTTTCTTCGTGCCGCCGCCGCCGCTGCCAGCACCCGGGGTGTCGCTGAGTCTCCTGTAGGACAAACAAAAAGAAAACACACCGTCTCTTTGTCTTCGTCCGCCTGCACAACGACTCGTTGATCGTTTTCAGTTTGGAGCAACACATTCACATTTAATTCTAGAGAAAACTTAGGAACTAGTTTGTGAATTTTGTGATACACAACAGTTTCCAAATTTTAAATCTGAATGGTTTGGCTTGCCTTTTGATTTCGCTCCTTTTACTCTGATACCCTGAAATAAAAATTAATGGCCGTGTTAAGAAGCCCCTAGTTGGTTGAGCAAATAATCTCTATGAAGGCCTCAAATGTAAAAATAAGCAATAAATCAATGCATCACATTATAAGTTAATACGAGCTCAATAACGATTTATTGTTTTTCTGTTTCCTCTTCTTCTACCAACAACTGGACGAGAAAAGTCTTCAATCTGGTCCATCAGTTTAACTAGCTCCTTTACTTCATAATTTATTTTATTTGGATATTTAAAATGCCTTCCAATTCCGGTGTTAAATGTTGATTAGAATTTAAAGTTTATTAATCTCTCAAATAGCGTTTATGCATTATTATGCCATTATGTTACTTGAAAATGTTCCTCAAAACAGCAATATCAGTTATTGCAATAACTCCTGGGACAATTTATCGTCCAGCAAAGTTTGCTGCTGTGACGGGCCCAATCTTCCCTCCACTTAAAGGCTATGCATTACTTTAAGAGGATCGCAAATAAAAATGTCCACTTCAGATAAAATGGACCTCGTGAAAACATTAAACTATTGCCTGAATGCAGAGGAAGATGAGTTCCAGTCAAGTGGAAGACTCACAGTAGGATCGGCTGATCGGAGGTGATGACGGTTCCTTGAATATGAAGGTTGCACTTCATGGGTTGGCCTGGCAGAGGACAACAAACAAAAATACTCAACCAAAGTATCCCGGCTGCAGCACGTCTAGGACCAACGGGTTTACAGAACCCGTGACGTTTCTATTACACTCACCGTCCAAGCAGCGAGTGTTGTACTTCCTGTATGCGCTGACGGCGTCCTCTTTACGGACAAACACCACCTCGGCTACGCCCACCTTCACCAGGCGCGCTCGCTTCAAAGCGCCGCACACGCAGAACAGTTCCTGTTTGGACAAACAAGCGGCAGAGCCGCGCTCCGATTTAAACACCGAGCATGTTAAAGGACGACAAACAGAAGAGACTGAAGTGAAAAACAGAGGGATGGACTCACCATTATGTCCTCCTCGCTAACCCGCGGATGAAGGTTGCTCACCGTTATTTTAGTCCCCTCCAACGGGCTGAATGCAGGCTAACGACAGAAAAAACAGACTGTTTACAACTTACACAGTCCCTAAGTTTACCGCATTACAGTCATGCGGTTTTGCAACCTTAACATAGAGTTGTAGAGAGAGAGAGAGAGAGTTTTATCAAACTGGAAGTTGAACTAAGAATCACAGCACTGTCCTTCCTCCATCTGCTGCTGTTTGTACACAAAATAAGCAGCAGCCACGTCTCTCGAAAGATAACACTGTTAAAGAACTACAATAAGTAAGCAGGATGTCCATTAAACACTGGACTGCGAAGGTTGGTGAATAAAAGAAAAATAGAATTCTATTAAGATTAAAATCTGCATGTGCAGCACTCAAGCAATGACTTCACTGTAACAAGATGTTCAATCAATCAAGATAATTCAGTAACATTTGAAATATCTGGCTACCAAACATAAATGTCTAGAGGTTTTTTTTCTTCCTCACCCATGGATATTAAAAGAATAAGTTATATGGGACGCTTCTTAGGGAGATGTAAAATGAAAACTGCCTCTGTTACCATGGTAACCTAGCTAGACTTGCTTGCAGGCATCCACTTTGTTATAGAGGAAACTGATTTTTCACTCAAAGTTGGGGTCAACTCATAAAAAAAAAAAAAACACTTGATACAATTTTTTTTTTTTTTCTTTTATGTTTGTTCCAACTTAGTCATTATACAGATATTTTTCTCCCCCAAAGGAAACTTAAATCGGACACCATGTGGGTAAAGTGAGGACAAGCCAGAGGAGGACGACGATGCGACGAGAGGACAGTCATGTGGACGGCAGCTGCAGTTGGTACCTGTGGAGGAGTCGGTGCTGCGGTGCTGGTCTCCGCTGCGCTCTGCTGCAGAGTCCTGGACACGGGCTGCATCGCTGCAGCGGCGGAGGAACGGGCGGCCGCCGTGCTGGTGCTGGGCCGGGTGGGGGCCACGGGGACCGGGGGCCGCGGGGCCGTGTAGGCGTCATTTTTAACCACCTTAGTGATCGGGGCCGTTATGGAGAACATGGACCCTGCGGGGCCAGTCTGTATGAAGTTGTTTTTAGGATTATTATTTCTGTGGGAACCAGGTGAAACATCAAAACGCTTCATTAAAACGTTTAAGGAGCTGTAAGACCGTCTCACCCGGGACTGCAGCATGTTGTTGGCGGTCGTTATCTTTATTTGTTTGCTGGCGATGCCGTCGAGGTTACTAACGGCAGGCTGGGAGAAACGGATCTATTCATTAAGCAGCACATTGTACAGCCGTAACCAACACCGAAGATAAATAATATCTTGTATTGTTGAAAGTGAAAACAGATGTACCTGCGTCATCGCACGGATTCCCCCTAAGGTCCCAGCTGGACGTTGCTGAAAAGCGAGTCGGTAATCGTTAAAAGAGCTTGAACGTGTACTTTTCAGATTCATCAAAACAAGAAAAAAATTAATAAATAACTTTCTGCACCCTCACCTGGATGGTCTTAGTTATTTTTAGAGGCGGCTCCGCAGCTGTTTGCGTCTGTGTTCCTCCGACGCTCCTCTTCAGGCTCAGCCTGTCGCGGGCGTCCATTACTCGGATGCTATTGCTCAGCTGCGGTGTCGCGCTGACTCGGGGAATCAGTCCTTGTACGGTAGTGGTGAACTGCCTGGCGTTCGCACTGGCAAGGTTGATGCCGGTTTGGATTTGGATCTGCGGTACGGGGGTCTTGCTTTGCAGCTGTTGCACGATCGCCGCCTTTAGCGTGGTCTGCGCAGGGGGGCCAAACTGACTCTGACTCTGCCCCTGCTTGCGCGAGTTGATCATCTGCCGGGCGTCCTGCACGCCTCCCGCCGCTGCCCCTCCCCTGCCGCGGATTTTGAACCGAGCGTCTTTCTGGACCAGCTTCTCTCTGGCGTCCTTCACTTGAAAACCTAGGCAGAGATGGAAATCTTACATCTTCAGCTGTTCGCCTCGTTGTTTAGACTCGGAGGCCCGATAACCCCTTACCTGTTCCTGTTCCTGTTCCTCCTCCTCCTCCTCCTCCTCCCAGTCGTTGCCTTGCATCGTTCAGCCCGATTTTTTGCCTGGCGTCAAAATTTTTTCCATCTCCCATCCCAAGCCGTCCGAACACGGGCCTAATGGACACAAGCATTATGTAAATCTAACAGAAAAACTATCAGCCGGACAGAACAAAGAGACACACTGACTGACAAAAGGGTGGTTGGGACAATTTAATAATCAAAAATAAAGAAAAGAGAAATAATCCATATGGAATTGATATCATCAACTCACTGATCGGCAATAGAATTGCGATTGCATATTATATCATCCTGGTTTTTTGCAGAGACTAAGACAGATTATAAAAACACTGACAAAAAGACAAACAAGTAAAAGGTCTGGATCAACACCTAAAGCACGCTTAAGTTTATAAGATGTGATTTTATTCACGTGTTCAATCACATAAAGAGTAAAATCCGGAAAAGCAAATATTGCTCTACACCAATCGCTTATCCAGACTGGCAAAAACATTTTTAGTTCAAGATTTTTCCAGACGCGACTCAAGTTTTAGATTTTCTTATCAAAATTTGTCATTTTAATTTAATTGCTCTCGTCCAAGTAAGCTCTGTGCTTTTTGCTGGAGGGAGTGTGAATGTTGAATGCATGGATATTTCTGAAACTGCAAAAATAAAAAGTAAAAAAAAAAAAATGTCTTTTTGAAATATAATGTCATTTTATTGTACTTTATCTTCTAAAACAGCGCTAGAAAGGTACATTCAGATCGATTGTCCTCTGCAATGTTTGGATGTAATTTAAGTTTGTTTTTGTTTAAAATTAACAGTGTACAATAGTTACGTTGTGGATTAATGTTGATATAGCTCGTACACAAACAGAGCAGAGCCTGTAGGAACCACATTTCTTTAAGAAGTGGTAGAATAATCACAATTCGACGTAAAGAATGAATATTAGCAGAGCTAACCGAAAGGAGAGAAGACGAAACCAAAACGCAAAGTAAACGTGACGCAATAAAGCTCAAGTGGGCTTTTATTGCAGCCACCAATAGATGTAGGTGTTACACATTGGATTACATTGTGTTTTTTCAAACTTAAACGCTTCATTTCTAAAGGCCTCCTGCTAGTGGTTGCTACTTAGCTTAGCGTTTAGCATATCGTAGATGCCACACGTAACAGCTAGCGAACTGCAGCTTTATTTTAGCGGTATTCTTTCACACTTGCACCAAAAAGCTTTACAAATCCTTCATTGATAGAATTTAAAATTCAACTGCATTTTTACATACCGCTTAGGTGGAGGCTTTTGGTTAATACCGCGCCGCCGTATAACTTCATCCAACGAGACGTCTGCCATTTTCTCATACACTATTACCTCTGAGCGTGCGCGTCACAGAAGCTTTTGACAATCATTATGGACACCGCTTTAGACCATAAAGGACGAAAATGAGTGTCTGTGGACTGAATAAATTCTTGTTTAGACTTGGCAGTTTTATTCCTTTTACCATCGTGGATTTTACCATTAAAAATACCGTACCTTTAATTGTTAAAATTGACCGTTTTACTATTTTAAAATCTGTTATTAGTTACTCTCGACGAAATCCAAAAAGAATTTGGATTACCCATAAGGCTTTGCGCCGCTTTTTTGATAAACATATACGTTTTTTAGGCAAATAGACTGTTTTGTGTTTATCAGAGTACATTGTTTTTGAATAATATTACTTCTTCTATTGTAAGATATTCGTGCAAACATAACTGCTGTCCAGTCGGTCTCTCTTCATTCCGCACCCTGACCGAGAACGCTATGGCAAGATGTCTAGAACTGCTAATCGACGTTCCATGGGTTATGCCTTAAACTGATGAGTAAGGAAAATAACGATGCGGGGTGACGCCCGTATCCTCGTTCACAATACGAGAGGAATTTTTGAAAGGGCATAGGTCTGCCTGTTCAGGTGACTCGCCTACTTCGCGAGATGCCTCTCAGGACCAGGACCTTCCCCGACCCCAATTCACGTGGAAAAACAAAACATTGTAAATTAAATCTTGGAGGTTTTATGAACGTATTAACCTTGGCAATTCCTATATCTCATTTTGCCAGAATGACAAAAACTGTAAGTCCCACAATACAGCAGGAACTATGAAATAAATAAACTATCTATATTAAAGTTTGATAACAAATTTTGTTTTCTGTGTTTCAATGAACACAGAAAAGCTATAGAACAATATGAGTGTATTTTTTTTACATGGATTTTGTAGTAACTATAAAAGGATTTGTTAATTATATATTTCGAATGGAAAAACCCCACAAATTATTCAGTCTGTCTTACTTTCCCCCTGGGTTATTTGCAGAACAAAACGCGCCACACCAGCCTCAGGGAAAAACCTCAACTCCCAGAATGCATTGGAGCACAGCTGGTTGGTGCCAGCGCTTGCTTATCGTCCTCGGTGCTCTGCGTCGGTGTCGAGAGGAGGAACAATGGCTGCAGCTCTGTCCCGTGCCCTCAAACTGCCTGGTGAGATGTGCGACAGTTATTCCTCCTTATTTCATAGAGTGACAGAGAAAAAGAGAGAGAAAGCGACAGGTCGCTAATGGTAACAATATAAACGGTTTGGCGTATTCTCCTATAATTATAGACACGACGAATGTTTGGTTCATTCACTGGTTTTGTTAAGCGTAAACTGGTCTTTATCATCACATTATTGTGATTAATCACGACGCTACATATGGCGGAAACCAGTTTATTTTTCAGTCCTACATTTAGCTGACGGCGAGCTAATGTAAGCTAATTTTTACCCGGCGAAAAACCTGCTGCTACGTGCAGAAATAGAAAATAAGGCAGCGGATGAAGAAGATGATATTTTACAAACGGTGTACTATCAAAAAAAAAAATATATATATATATATATATAATTTTAAAAAAAATATATATATATGTATATAGTACATATATAATATATGTTAATATATATAATTAACATTTATTCAATATATATAATTTTATTGTTTTTATCACTATTGTGCTTTGACTCTATGGCTAAGGTAGTTTCAGACCTTGTTTAGCTTCATCATCATAAATAAAGTATTTAAAGTCAAATATAGACGCGTTAAAAATAAACAAATATGCCAATAATGCTAAAAATGAATAGAATTCGCATAATGACGGCGGAGACAGACTTCTGGGAGGCACATTCCTGCAGATTGGAAAAAAACAGAGTTTCTACACTTAAAGATGCTAATTTCAAACATTCCTTCTCCATTACCACAAAGGCAGTGGAGAAGGAAGGACAATTATTTATATATATATA